>JANZXP010083023.1:0-27553 GCA_027576715.1 Erythroxylum flavicans
TGTGAACTGTTTCCGAAATTTGAAATGTGAATTGTTTATATGTCTTGATATGAGTGAGCACAACAATGATGGTTCACTCACTGAGTTCGTAAAATTCATCAAAAATTACAGCGTAGCTTTTCAGGTACGAGAGAGGAGACCTAGCTATTAAAACATTCTAGAAGAAGTATAGTTCCTACGTTTTTGGACTCAAGAAATGGGTCAAAGGTCAGTTAGCTGAGATTGTGGAGTTTAGTTAGAATCTTTTCTATAGCTTTCATATCAGTAGAACATGTTGCTAGACTAGTAAACTGTTATGTATTTTTGACACTGTATATACATATGTGTGTGTGTGTGTGTGTGTGTGAATTATATAGTGAAAAGCTACATTGTAAATTATGTTTTATTAATGAAATATGGGATTGATCTTTTAGATATTGTGTTATTCTATATGATGCCATATAAGTGAATGTGATTACTCTAACACGCCGCCTTCATGGTGCATATTCCTGAATGTCCACAAGATGTTCAGGGAGGTGCACTGTGGAGGTGGTGCGTTACACATGATCTGAATGGTGTTGAGTGTACCCATAAACATATCTTGTTTAAACACAGTTTCCAAGTCTACCATTAGATTGCTAAATTTTTAAAGGTATTGAATGCTGATTGATCATGAGCAGAAGCATTGAATGTTGAATTCTTGCTATGATTTTTGAAAGTCATTCATCTTTGCTTATGATTATGTATCCTTGGAAAATATGGAAATTGAGTAAATGTTTTTAGGTCTTTGAGCTTAATTTTGATGTTTTGCCTAAGGATGACTAAAAGCTAAGTGTGGGGGAAATTGATAGGTGCTTAATTGATTATTAATTTATTCCATAACACTTAGTGATTATTGCTATAAAATTGCTTAAGATACTCACTTTGACTTGTATGTGATTTTAGGCACAACTCGGAAGCAAAGAAGTTAAAGTGAGTTGAAAGCACGATATTTAGGCCATTTTTGAAAATTAATTTTCACTTGTCTTCATGGAGTAAGAAGAAGAAAATTAAAAGGCAAGAAGAAGATAAGAAAAACGAAAACACAAACAAGAAAAATCAATGTTGCTTAAGGCAAAGGAGCAAAAAATATGTGCATCTTATACATGTTTTGGCGTGAATTTAAATGAGTAATGGCTAGATGATGGAATGCAACATAGCAAGAAGAAACCAAGCAACGTGTACGTTGCATGCAGCAGCTTAAAACATGAAGGAGCTAAATGGAAAGGAAGCAAAAAGAAAACGCATGCTAGCAGCAGATGAAAAACAAAATAATAGAAGCAAATGAAGAATATGGTTGCAGAATAGGTGGACAAGCAATGAAGTAAAAAGGGCAGTAGTCTATAAAGAAAATGATGCGCCAGCGGCTAGGAAAAGATATATCAAAATGTAACACAACAAGGATACCAAAATGTAGCAACCAGAAGGTATGAAACGTAGATGCTAGAAAAGCAAAACGTAAATGTTCCATATAACAATTGAAGGGGAATAGACGCATAGCCAAGGAGCATCAAAACACAGAACAAGTTGGCCCAAGAAAAGTAAAACATAGACGTATGGCAGAAGGTAAAAACGCTGGCGTTGGGCAGAAGGGCTAAATGTGTGTGTTGATTTTAAGGAAAAAAGAAAAACAGATGCGTAGGTTTCAAAAAAAGAACATATGCATAGGTTTTAAAAAAGAGAACAACAAGAAGGCGCTGTGAACAAAGGTGAGGGTCTTTAGCTAGGACTTTTCTTTGAGGCTTGAAGCATTATTTTTGGGAGCAAGCTCTCAACCTTGAGAGACCTATGGAGGGGTAACTTCTCAACGCCGATTCGAAGGTGACATCGATACCGACGACTTAGTAAAGTGCAATTTCTCTTTGTATTTATTGTTTCTAGAATCAAATACAGTACGTAATCATTGTTTTTCCTATTTATTTTTAGTGACTAATGGTTCATAATTATTAGGGATAAGATAACCTAGGTTAAATAATTCGAGCTTATGTGATTATTACTTAGATTGGTCTGTTTTTCTCATTCATAAGGCGGTTTTCTGATTAAATATAGAGAGTATCTCTTAGGTTATCCGATAGTTAAAGTTTAATTAACAAACTCTTCTTAATTAACTAGGACCTAAGGAAAAACCAAGATTAATAGAGCTTATTGTTAATCTATGACGAATAGTTCAAGGAATGGTAAAAGAACAACAAATCAACAAAATATGTTTAATTAGGGTTTAGGCCGAGATTGCATCATTTTAAAACCAAACCAACCCCCCAAACCTAAACTGATTAATTTCATTTTACTAACTTTACACACACTCTCTGTGGGATCGACCTAGACTCATCACTGCTATAGTAGTAGTCAAGTTTATTTTGAGTAGCGTTACGACGTGCTACCACCCACCTATCTAGGAGTACTAATCTTTACTAAAATTCTAAAGGAAATATAGTGCAAGCCCCTTATTGCCTTCATTCAAAAGAGAATGTCAAACGTGAGCAATAAATTTCCATCCTATAGAGCCAGATTGGAATTAGCCATTCCAATTCTCAATAACTTGCATATTTACTGGCTTTCACATCTTGCTTTACCTAAGAGCATCCTAAAGAAGATTGATAGATGTATAAGGAATTCGTTTTTGGAATGTATAGAACAATAATCATATAATCTCCCCCAAAGTTAAATGGAGCTCAATATTTTGCCTAAGGATTATAGAGGACATAAAATCTCCTCAGCTAGTACAATGGCAAAATCTTTAATGGCTAAGAGATTTTGGAGAACATGTGAGGAAAAAGTAAGTCTATGGATGAAATGGATTCATATGGTACATATTAAGTAAGAAAACATACAGGCTATTCAAAGAAAACTTACACAGTCTTATGCTTTCCAATAGATTCTAAACACAAGGCAGTTTATGCAACCTCGTCTTAAGCATTTCATAGGAAATGGAAGGGACACGACATTCTAATATGATAACTTACATTCCCTGGGCCATTGTACATCACTTTATAGTACCAAATTCTAGGAGAATCAAATCCTAAGAACACCGAGGTGCACATGCTAATACAAAATGGAAACTTGAGCTGACCTTTCCATTCAAATAGAGGCACCAACAGTATCATGAATAGTCTGCTAGATTACCAGCCTGATCAGTCACAAGTAGATTCAATACAATAGGAGCTACATAGCATTAAAACTTTTTCTACTGAATCTTTTAGAAGGCTACTATTATGACTTTTGATTAAATTTCAATTCCATAAACTCATTTAGGACTCAAAGATTGCTCCAACCCAGTCCTTTATACTATGGTTAGCAACATTATAGAGGTCGGGAACTAGAGATAGACTAAAGTTTCAGGTTCCAAGTGCCACAAGTCCACTATGTGCAAACTTTTTTTAGACTCTTGACCACCTGTACTTCAAATGTGCATATGCTAATCGATTGTGGAGACAGTTCTTAAAGATTTCAACTTGTAAGAAAATAACTAAACCCAGATTAGCACTCTCAAATGGGCTAACTAGATGAGATGTAATAGTGGAGTTAATCAAAAACTATTTAAAACAAGCTTTGTTATACTAGTATACTACATTTAGAGAATGAGGAATGCTAAATTGTTTGGAGAATTTAAGGACAATATATATATGGCCATCTAGGATGGAAGTGTGATGCTTGTACCTTACTAAGCCAGGTAAAGTTGCATAAAACAATAAAGGAATTATTGTTGGTGAAATTATTTTAGTTTGATTATCATTGTCAACTTGTATTTATAATTAATGGTTGGTAATTTATGCCTTTAATCCCATGCATGAACATAGTTTTTTTTATTAGCTCGAGGATTATGATTAACAATTTTAATGATAACTATATAATATTTTAAAATTACAATTGGATTTATTTCCTTGGATAATTCAACAATCTTATTCTCAAAAGGAAATAAAATAATAAGAAATACGTTTTCTTTCTCACAAGAATCTTCATTATGAACTTACCTTATTAGAAATGGTTTATCATAAAGGATCCTACTAATTATCAAGTACATATATTAGCCACATGATTACTAGAAGATTTTTTAGGCAAAGATGACATCGAAGTTATTTAGATCCAGTTGACTAAGGATGCAAAATGAAGCAACGACTAGTTGAAGAAATTGACTATTTAACGAAGAGCCAATGGAATTGTAAATAAAAACGAAACGATACAAAAGCTTGCGAAACTATATTGTCAAAAATTATCAAAAGAAAATACAGTCTTGAAAATGATATCTTTATAAAAAATTCTTTTTTTGCTTTAGAAAGTGAAATTACATTGAGAGAGATTACTGAAGCTCTTATAGTTTGGAAGGTTGAAGAACCTTGAAACATATTAACTTGTGAGCTTGGAGAGGCTCGTCAAATTGCTACTTGATTTATAGTGAAACACTCAAGTTAAATACTTAGGGATTGGACATAGGTTTGGATTATAAGCCGAACCAATATAAATCGACAGTGTCCTTCTTTTTCTCTCTCTCTTTATCTTTTATATTTTCGTATTATATTGTTTGTGTTCATTTCAGTGAGAGGCTCCTTCACTTTTATAATAGGTTCCTTATGTTTACAACTTGCTGACGACTTTTTTAATTTTAACAGGTGCGTCTTTTTATTGTTTCAACAGGACTCATACTTTAGTAGACTCCTGTCGTTTAATAAGCTACTATTATCTGACAGGCTCCTATTGTTAAACATGCCTTATCTTTATACGAATTGAAAGTAACTTGCGAAATTTGTTTTAATTCACACACAGTTCACCCCTCTCTTGTATGTGTTTGCTATATCATTTGAGATCAGAGCGAGGTTTCACATTCATTATGCTTTACAGCTCGTGAATGATCATGACAAACACCTTGAGATGTTTTGAAGGACAATCCATCTCAAAGTCTCCTTACTTTAATGGAAACAACTACTCTTACTGGAAAGAGAGAATGACCATATATCTCTAATTTTTAGATATCAAAATATGGCAAGTCATTAGAGTTAGAGCTACAATTCCTACTTCCAATAACGTAGAAATATGGACAGATGCTGACAGGAGAAATTCCTAACTAAACGCTAAAGCAAAACATCACTTAATATGTGCTTTGTCTCTAGAAGGATATGGAAAGATATCATACTGCTCTATAACAAAAGAAATGTGGGACAAACTACAAGTCACATTTGAAAGAACAAATAAGGTAAAGAAGCATAGAATAAGTCTTTTAGTGCATCAATACAAAACTAGTGTCATGAAATAGGGAGAGACCCTAGACGATTTTTTCGGACGCTTCAACAACAACATCACAACCTTAAAGAATTTGGGAAAAATAAATCCCAACGACAGGCTTGTAATGAAGATTTTAAGGTCACTACAAAAGGAATGAAGACCGAAGGTGATAGTTCTAGAAATGATAAAGGATCTAAACACTATTTCACTCGACTAGCTACGAAAAAATTTGATGATTTATAAAATTAAGCTTAGGTGAGATGAAGGATCCTCCTACAAAAAAGGAATGGCACTAAAAGCAACTGACGAATCAAATGGTGATGAAAGTGACACTAAGTTGCAAATAGACAAAGATGATGAGTTCAACTTTATGGTCAAAAAATATGCCCACTTTTATAAAAAGAGGCTAATAAGAAAAGAGAAGGAAACAAGAAAGCTAAAAATAACATGTTTCTATCAAAAGGTAGCAACAACAATAACAATACACAAAACAATCAAATCATATGCTATGACTGCAAGAAGGCTGGACACACAAGATCAGAATTTCCTCTTTTTGAAAAGGACAAGTCAGAGAATAGAAAATCTAGAAAGCAAATGATGACTGCAACTTGTCAGATGAGGATTTTGAAAACTTTGAAGAAGAAGAACTAGAAGAAATCAGCAATGTTTGCTTAATGGATGAATAAAGAGATGATAAGATATGTTTCAAAATAAAGACAAGGGAGAATCAATGGATAATTGATAGTGACTGTTCGAGACACATGACAAGTGAGATATCACACTTTAACTACATTGGAAGAAAAGACGGAGGTAATGTTGTCTTTGCAGATAAAGATAAAGCAAAGGTCACCGGAATTGGTAAAATTGGTAATTCTGACTCTACCTCTATTGATAATGTTCTCTTTATTAATGGTTTGAAATATAATTTGTTGAGTGTGAGGCAGCTACAAAAGTTACAAAGTCATTTTCTATGCATCTTATTGTGAAATTGTTGATATTTATAATGATAATATTATGTTTGTTAGTCATAGAAATCAGAATATATATTTTGCTCAACCAAAAGATATGTCCTCACAAAATGTTAAATGTTTTGTCTCTCTAGAAAAGGATTTGTTTAGATGGCACAGATGATTTAGACATGCCAACATGAACATTCTATCAAAATTATCTAAAAACGAGTCTATAAGAGGACTTTTGACCTTAAAGTTTGAAAGTAATTAGGTTTGTAAGACTTGTTTAAAAGGTAAACAAGTCAAAAGCAGCTTTCCTCCTAAAAATATTATATCTACTAATCAACCATTTGAACATGTGCACATGGATTTATTCAGTCCCACTAGGACTCAAAGTTTTGATGGTAAACATTATGGTTTTGTTCTAGTAGATGATTAGTTCAAATTTACATGGGTTTATTTCTTATCAAATAAGGATGATGCTTTTGAAGTGTTTGAGAAGTTTTACAGAAAAATTCAGATAGAAAAAGGGCACTATAACACTATTTCACTCGAATAGCTACGAAGAAATTTGATGATCTATAAAACCGAGCTTAGGTGAGATGAAGGATCCTCCTACAAAAAAGGAATGGCACTAAAAGCAACTGACAAATCAAATGGTCATGGAAGTGACACTGAGTTACAAATAGAAAAAGATGATGAGTTCAACTTTATGGTCAAAAAATATGCCTGCTTCTATAAAAAGAAGTTGATAAAGAAAAGAGAAAGAAACAGGAAAGCTGAAAATAACAGTTTCCTATCAAAGGGCAGCAACAACAATAGGAATACACAAAACAATCAAATCATATACTATCACTGCAAGAAGGCTGGACACACAAGACTGGAATTTCCTCTTCTTGAAAAGGACAAGTCAGAGGATAGAAAATCCAGAAAGCAAACGATGACTTCAGTTTGTCAGATGAGGATTCTAAAAACTTTAAAGAAGAAGAACCAGAAGAAGTCAACAACGTTTGCTTAATGGCAGAATAAGGAGATCATAAGATATGTTACAAAACAGAGACAAGGGAGAATCAATGGATGGTTGATAATGGTTGTTCGAGACACATGACAAGTGAGATATCACACTTCAACTACATTGAAAGAAAAGACGGAGTAATGTTGTCTTTACAGATAAAAATAAAGCAAAGGTCACTAGAATTGGTAAAATTGGTAATTCTGACTCCACCTCCATTGATAACGTTCTCTTTGTTGATGGTTTGAAATAACATTTGATGAGTGTGAGTTAGCTATGTGACAAAGGTTACAAAGTCATTTTCTATGCATCTCATTGTGAAATTGTTGATATTCATAATGATAATATTATGTTTGTTGGTCCTAGAAATAAGAATATATATTATGGTCAGCTAGAAGATACTTCCTCACAAAGTGTTAAGTGTGTTTTGTCTCTCTAGAAAAGGATTTGTTTATATGGCACAGATGATTTGGACATTCCAGCATGAGCATTCTATCAAAATTATCCAAAAATGAGTTTATAAGAGGATTATTGAACTTAAAGTTCAAAAGCAATTAGGTTTATGAGACTTGTTTAAAAGGTAAACAAGTTAAAAACAATTTTCCTCCTAAAAATATTATGTCTACTAATTAACCACTTGAACTTGAGCACATGGATTTATTCAGTCCCACTAGGACTTAAAGTTTTGATGGTAAACATTATGTTTTTGTTCTAGTAGATGATTACTTCAGATTTACATGGGTTTATTTCTTATCAAATAAAGATGATGCTTTTGAAGTGTTTGAGAAGTTTTGCAAAAAAAGATTAGATAGAAAAAGGGCACTGTATCACTTCAATTCCAAGCAATCATGGAGGAGAATTTGATAATAGAAAGTTTGAAGAATTATGTGAAAGCAATGGTATAACTCACAACTTCTCTTGTCCAAGGATGCCTCAGTAAAATGGAGGTAGTCCACTTTCACACAGTAATATCCACAAAATGTTATGTACTTAACAGATGTCTTATAAGATCTACCCCCTTATGAGTTGTGGAAAGGAAGAAAACCAATTGTTGCTTACTTTCGAGCATTTAGGCGCAAATGTTTCGTGCTAAACAATGGAAAAGACAACCTTGGAAAGTTCGATGTGAGATCAGATGAAGCTATTTTCTTGGGCTATAGCACCGTTAGTAAAGGATTCAGAGTATATAACAAAAGAAAAAAAGAAGATAGAAGAATAGATATATGTGGTATTTGATGAAGCATTACCTTTGACAATAATAACTGACTCAGATGATGAAGAGCATCCATTGGTACCTAAAAATACATTGGAGAATCAAACTACACCTATAATACCTTCAGAATCACAAAATCAAGAAAGCCCCTTTGAATCTAGAACAGAGTAGGCTCCTTCATTTCAGTAGGAGCCTATGCTATAAAAAACATCGAGAGAATAGAGAGGTCTTGATATATATCAATATATTCTTGGAGACCCTTGTAAAAGTCTAAGAACAAGATCATCATTCAAAAACAACTTTATGGTTCTCATCTCACAACTAAAACCAAAGTCTATTGAAAAAGCTCTTACTGATAAGCATTGGGTCTCAGCTATGAAAGATGAGCTAAATCAGTTTGACAAGAACAAAGTATGGAATCTGGTGCCTTGTATACAAAACAAGGCAATTATTAAAACTTGTTGGGTATTTTGAAACAAACTTGACAAAAATGGTAAGATGGTAAGAAACAAAGCTAGATTTGTAGCTCAAGGTTACAATTAATAGGAAGGTATTGATTTTGATGAAACTTATGAACTTGTTTCCAGATTGGAATGGATTAGAATTTTACTTGTCTTTACATGCTATAGAAACTTGAAGTTGTTCCAAATGGATGTTAAAAGTGCACTCTTAAATGGTTACATTATTGAAGAAGTATTTGTTAAGCAACTCCTAGGTTTTGAAGATGAAAACCATCCAGATTACGTGGTGAAGTTAACCAAAGCTCTGTATAGTTTCAAGCAAGCTCTTCGATTATGGTATGAGAGGTAAGTAACTTTCTGTTTGAGAACAACTTTAAAAGAGGAAAGGTCGATAAAACTTTATTTATTAAAAGAAAGGAGAATGATTTACTCATAATGGAAAGATATGTTGATGACATAATATTAGGTGCTACTAATTCATCCTTCTATGAAGAATTCTCAACATTAATGCAGGGGGAGTTTGAAATGAGCATAATGGGAGAATTATCATTCTTTCTCGAATTACAAATCAAACAAACAGAAAAAGGAATCTTTACTAACCAAGACAAATAAACAAAGGAACTCATCAAGAAATATCATTTTGAGAATGCCAAACTGATGGGTAATCCTGTGTACACTAAACTAAACTTGATCAAGATGAAGAAGGCAAAGCTATGGATTAGACAAAGTATAGAGAAATGATTGAATCACTACTATATCTTACAAGCTCAAGACTAGACATTATACTTAGTATGTGCCTTTGTGCACACTTTCAATCAAATTTAAAAGAAAGTCACCTTGAAGCAGTCAAGAGAATCGTTTGATATCTCTATGGAACGATAGATTTTGGACTATGATGTCCAAAATCTGATTCATTTGACATGGTAGGCTATTATGATGCAGATTATGCAGGTGATAAAATTGATCGAAAAAGCACAAGTGGTCACTGTCAATTTCTTGGAGGATGTCTAGTATCTTGGTCCTACAAGAAGCAAAATTGCCCAATGGTTTCGACAACTGAAGAGGAATATATAGCAATTACCAGCTGTTGTGCTAAAATTTTATAAATGAAGCATCGACTACAAGATTTTTCTCTACACTTTTCTCATATTCCTATATTATGTGATAATACGAGTGCTATAAATATTTCTAAAAATCATGTACACCATTCTAGAACTAAGTATATAGAAATCAAATATCATTTTCTTAGAGATCATGTTTTCGAAGGAATCATTGATCTTTTACCTGTTAATACTAAGAATCAAGTACCCGATATTTTCATTAAGCCACTCTCTGAAGATAGATTTTGCATGTTAAGAAAAGAGTTTAAATTTAAGGACGAGTGTGCAATTCTAACAAGTGACGGTACTGATCTATCAAAAGATACACAAACAAACATACTTCTTGTATTAATATACGATCATTCATCTTCACATGAGATCAACGCTCAAAAAATGCCTAATATACCATAAAAAAACTTCTCTCCTCTACTCACTCCCATTGTTCTTCGAAGTGCCACTCTTGATTCTCTACATTCCAACTTTCTGGTTTCATTTAAAATATTTTAAAACTCATTCATCGTTCTTACAATGGCATGAAGCAGATCAAAAGGAAAAAAGAAAACTCTAACTTTTACTAATAGTCATGGTGAAGCATATAATACTGAACCTAAGTATCAGAAGTACACTAGGTTATAAATGATGATGATTCAGATGAAGAACCTTCTCGGTTGATCAAACAAATACGAACCAGAGGAAGTCTTGCAAAGTAAGTTGAGAAATTTTCTGAACAGAAGGAAACCATTAATGCTTAAAAGAAAGATGAAAAAGAATCGAGACAAAGAAAAAGGGAAGAAATAAATAAAGGAAAATCTCTTGTGACTGAAGACACTATCCAGGACCCTATTGATAGAAATGAGTTGTTTTATGAAAAAATGATTCATAAAGAAAACATAACAAAGAAAATAAAGATAGCTGCTCAAAAGGAAGGAAAGACGTCAGTACCACCAAAAATGTTTTAATCGATAAAAGATGGAAATTGCTATAAAACATAGTACAAGAAAAGAAAGGTGGTTGCTGGGAGAGTCTTGCCTCCTATGATGTTTGACAACATAGGTAAACCTATCTCTCCTTACTTTGTTGCAAATGGTTGGGAAGATTTCCTAAAATTAGATGAGACAGTGTGTGATGAGCTACTCAGGGCATTCTACACACAAACGAGAAAGGAAGTAATTGATGGAAAGCTAGCTATTATTTCATGGGTGCGAGAAAGTAAGATTCTAATTTTTGAAGAGATTTTAGGAGATATATTGGAAATAGCTCCTATAGGTATAACTGATTTTCCCTGTCGTAAATAGGACGTCGAAGATCTGGATTTAAGAGATGTTGTTAAATCCATCTGTATTAATGTAACATCCTGTTACCCATGTTGAGGCTAGAATAGTAAATATGAAAGATTATTAAGAAATAAAAAAATGCATTTCATGCTCATGCATTATATGATATGCACCTACACGTGAATATTGAATTTTTTGCATATGAAGATAATTGTACATGCATTCATTGACAATTTCTGGGTATAATTGATTTATAAATGAGATTTTTGATATGAACTGTGGTTTATATGTATTAAAAATTGAATTGGTGTGTATAGTTATTGATTTAAAAATTTTAGTGAAATTTAGGGAATTCCTGAATTTTTGAGTAATTTTAGGGAAAAATGCTAAGTGGCAGGACAATTGATAAATAGCAGTAGAATTAAGAGTCAAATGGTAGTAAAAATTTTTATAAATGGCTTTGGTATTTAATGACATATGTCATTGAAATTTGGAGATAATTGGAGTAGAAATTGGGGTTAAATGGACTAGTTTTTAAAGGGGTCCAAATGGGATCATAGGAAAGTGACAAGTGTCACCACCACTTGCCACCACTCCCCCACTCACGAAACT
The DNA here is from genome assembly GCA_027576715.1 of Erythroxylum flavicans. Taxonomy (NCBI): domain Eukaryota; kingdom Viridiplantae; phylum Streptophyta; class Magnoliopsida; order Malpighiales; family Erythroxylaceae; genus Erythroxylum; species Erythroxylum flavicans. The sequence continues at coordinate 11,858 of JANZXP010083023.1, forward strand.
TCACTTTTTTATTTGAAAGGCCAAATTAAATGTTGTCTTTCACTTGCTTTTCTCTCCCTCTCTTCGTGAGCTTCATCTTCTTCTCTTCTTCACGATTTCTTGCTTCTCCAACCTTCATACACATTGAACCTAGCCTTCTCTTCTTTCACTTGCTACTCTCACCTTGTTGTCTTCTTCAATCTCACAAAAGACCCAACCTAATCACTCTTAGATGATGATATACGTGGGTTGCTAACAAAGCTAAGGTTGGTGTTCTTTTGAAGGAATTGGAGCTAAATTAAGTAGGTAAAATGTTGATCTTCATGGGTTAGTGTAAATGGGACATTGTGATGAGTAATTTGAGGTTTTCTTTTGAATATGAAATTCCTTAAGTATTTTCATGGGTGTTTGATTTATAATGAGGTTTTTGTCAAAAAAATTTAATTTAGTGCGTTAATATTATTCATAACTTAAGGATGTGTGTGGGTGAAGAGGTAATGGAGTTATGTTTTGCTTTGGTGTTATAAATGGTATATGAAAGTGTATAAAAATGTTGATGAATGAAGAAATGAGTTTCTGCCTTGTTTTTGTATTGATGTTGGGTTAGAGCTAGCATGATCATTAAAATGGTGATGAAAGAGTGATGATTTGTTAATAACTGATAAGTTGTTGTCGATGAGATGATATGCTAATTTTCTATTTTAATGCTTAAAACACATGACTTTTTGAGTAGTTGTTACATAGATGAACTAGATTGAATTTGAGGTTAAAGAAAGGGTTAATGTGGTATCCTGAAATGAGGTAAATTAGTATGATATTTTAAAAGTAAAATGAAGGTGTTAGAGAAATAGAAAGTGTGTAGAAAATTGATGATGAGAGAGAATATGAATATATCCTGTTTTTATGGTATAATTTGTTTTGGTGAATGTTTAAATTAGTAAGTGAGGTAAGAATAAAGAGGTTATGAACTTGAAATGATGGATTTTGACAATGAATGGTTTGATGTTTAGGAATGAGACATAGTATGGAAGGAGATTGGATTTTCATGAATGATGAGATTAAGTTTGAAATGGTAACTTAAATGAGTAGAAGTTGATAGTTTAATGCAATCAAATTGGTATTGGAATTAGCATGGACTGATGTTGAATTGGAGTTAGGAAGGAAGAGGAAATAATGAGGATATAAGTTAAAAGGATAGACTAAGCAAAAGAGATGAATTAGGATGAAATTGATGAGGAGTTTTGGAATTTCATAACTGGAGTATTTTCACTAAAAATGCTTCGGTATTTTAGACATAACTTATTCTATAGTTATACAATTGGGATGATTTTTAATTCTGAGTAAACTATAGACATAGAGCTACAATGTTTCTGAAGAAATTAAATTTTAATTTGGTCGCTAAGAATTTCAAAATCTGGCTTGAAATTGAGTTTTAACTAAGGTTATAGTATTACCAGAGACAGAAACCATGTCTTGTTGATATTGAATAAACTATATTGATAGATGCCGAATTAGACAAAGGTTTCATCACAAAAGTTGTATTTTATTCTTTTATCTTTCAAATTATATAAAGTTCATAATTTTTGAATTTGGTAATTGAGAGATATGAGTTGTAGAATTTGATAGTATGATCATGTACAAGTCAAAGTTTCAAATGTGCTCAGTCTATAGTAGTTTGAGCATAACACATCAAATAATGAACCAAATTGAATGATCTTGATGTTATTAGAAACTTAAGAGATAGGGAAACAATTTTTAAGAAGAAAGTATCCTCAAATTACTTCATTTTCTTGGTTAAAAAGAACATGGAATGTTGACCCGAAAGTTGTTATAGGAAAAATCATGAATTTCAATTTTTATGGTTTTGTTGAGATATAAACCATAAGTATAAATGATACTTATGTGAATCTGGATATATGATTGTTTACATGACAAGAATAATAGAGCGATACCTGGGATTGTCATGAACATGCATTGTGCATACTTCATATGCATACATGTGCATTAATAAACACTTATAATTGTGCCAAATTGTGATATCTATATATTGTGTGATATAAAGGAGCAAATGGAACATGATCATCCAGACATTGTCGGAACTTCTGGGCATTAGCTTCGAGAACGAACTGTGAGTAACCTAAGTGGTCTCACTCAATTAATTGTTTGTGTTAGATTATGTTTGAATTATCTTATGAATGTGAAATTAATTATGTTGATTCCAGACAATTGATTGTTCGGGGAGTTCTATAATCGGGACTGTATTGGAAATGCTACTTGAATATGAATATGACTGGCTATTTGTTCGCAACTTCAATGTTAAATGTCGGACTAAAAGTCCAATGACAAATGTTAATGAGAAAGAGTGTGAATGTGACTAAATGAGTGTAATCATTGAATATTTATGATGCATTTCATTACGTGAATGCATGAAAGATAATGGTAGTTGTGACTGGAGTCGCCAATAAATTAAAAGAGCTTAAAGCTCAGAATGTGATAAGAGCCTTTGGCTCAATTGTGCATGTACTCGGTATCTACTAAGGGATATGGGGCATTAATTGATACAACTCAGTATCCACAAAGGGATATGAGCTAGTAAAAAGGCACTTGGTCACAACAAAGAAACAAATGAAACTGAGTCACGTGCATTGCATTTATATTTGATATGTGTATTTTACATGAATGAAATGACCATTATGATTGTTCTTAAAGTGAAAGGTGATATTTTATGAATATGCAAAGATGTGAAAAATATGTTACGTGTATTGATGTGATGCATGAATTGAGTGAACCATCGATGATGGTTACCTCATATGAGTTCGCAAAACTCACTCAAAATTACATGTTGACATTTCAGGATACAGAGAGGATTCTAGCAACTGAGAGGCCGTATAAGAAGCTTAATTCTTGTACTTTTGTGAAGAAGATATGGCTCAAAGGTCCGTCAGCTGGATTAAAGGATTTAATTAGATCTTTTGTATTTCCTCTTTTATGTAATACATTTTGTATTAGATTTTGATGATGTATATGGATAGATCTTGGAAAGCTACAATGTATGTACATTCGGTATTTATTAAATGAAAGGAGGAAATTTGTTTTAAACAAATTGCTTACTTCTTGTATTTAGTTGATGCCATGATTAAGTCAGATTAATTGCCATGTAATAAAGTGAAAGTGTTATAGTTAACACGCCGTTGTTATAGGGTATGTATTGGAATGTCATAAGGGCATTCCAGTATGTACCTTATAGCAATGGGGGTGTTACATGCATAATTCGGTGATAAACTGAGAGGGTGAACCTAGTGAAAAATTATTAAATTGGGCTAACAAGAGTTAGATAATTTAATAAAATGAGAATTAAATCAAGTCGGTAAATTGTGTGAAGAGAAATCTTGCATAAGTTTCTGATAGTTATTGGACAATTTCGGCTTTAATTAGGGTTTTGGATAGATTGTTAATTGAGAGATTGCAATTCTTATAATCTAATTAGGGTTTATCAATTAGGGTTAATAGTTATAACTCGAGAGAGAGTAATCAACCTTAGGACCGTCTAGAACCAGTAATCCAGTAGTTCATAATCAATTAGGTTAACATTGAAGATAGATAAAATTCCCCTTTCTCTCAATTGGTAGTTCTTTAGGTTGATTCTTGATTGGGTGTTGCGCTGCTATCTTGTTAATATTTACGTAATTGATTCTTGAAATTGAGTGTGTGATTGAAATAAATTCTTGCCTTAGTTTGTTCTTTTGAATTATTGCGAATTATTTTTGGCCTTAGATTTTAAGATTAGATTAACCATCCTTGTGGGATCGACACCTTAGGTACTACATGAAAGACCCTTGCGCTTGCAGAATAAATATTAAAACTTACACATATCAGAAAACTGTGATTAGCGTTTAAAACATGCAATACACACATTTATACACATTACTAATTTTATCAATCACATAAGTATTCAATCATACACATATGTATATGTGTTATGTACAATAGATACTCAATGACTTTCCCGGATATGTATTCGTAATCATAAGTCTTGATCATTCAAACCATTATAACTTGTATAAGTCTAGTTTACACTTAAGTTTGTACCTCAAGAATACTTGTTCATTATAATACCATCAATCATTCATTCACCAATGTTATTCTAGCATTATATGATCATACAATATCCAATTTCTCATTCATTATTACTTAATACACCTTACTCATATCCTTTAGATCACATTTACTCATATCTTTTAGATCACATTTACAATCATAAAAACACTTCCATTCCTATATCATTCATAAATTTCCAGATTTTTATACATTAATATCATCAATCCATTCTTACGTTATAACCTCAATTATCAACTTAAACATATAAATCTCTTTAACCAATTAATCAAGCAACAATCTAGGTTTATTCCTAGCCTTAATCAAGTCCAATTACACTAATTTAGTGACTTATCTTCATTTGATTCAACAAGAACACAAAACTAAAGTTAAGCTTTTAGAACTATGCCCACAATCTTGATAGACCTTGCCACGATCGTGACAGAAGCTAGTGTAATTGGCCATGGTCGTGGGACGAGGGCCATGATCGTGCTCTGCCTTTCTTCCTTCATTTCTCCACGAATTCCATATACTTAGAAATGTCATTAATGCTTCAAGTTTTTTCCAGAATTCATGTTCTTTTATGCAACTTTATTTCATGCTAATCTAACTACCATATTAGTTACATAAATCTCACAAAACTCTACTCAACTGATTCATTATCATTCACTTAATCCCATCATACATGTAATTCTAATTTTTCTAGATTTTAACTCTTTCATGATACATCCAACACATCTTATGAATATTTTATCATTTCTACTTCATTTCTTCTTCATTCTCACCTCAATTTCATCTCAATATCATCCATAAAAAAATCCATAAACTATGGTTTATCATCTATATAAAAACAAAACATAACATCATCATTCATTATCATACATAAATCTTAGTTCTTCTCATTTCAAGAACATTACACTAGCCTTTTCTTTATCTTCAAAACTCAATCTAATTCATCTCTATAATAACCAATGATCCACGTTTTTATACATTTAAAAATAGAACATATTTATATCCATTCATTCATCAAAATTTCCAGCACTCATCATCAACACCATTTTCACTATTAATCATCCTTAATGATCATCATAAATGCTTTTATTAAAACAATCCATGAAGATAAGATTGTACATACTTTTTTAGCTCAAAACCTTTCAAATCTCCAAAAAACCCTAGCTTCTAAGCTTACACGATCATCAACTTTTCAAGGAGGAATAGGTTGGGTCTTTTAGTAATAAGAAGAAGATAACAAGATATTTGAGTAGCAAAGTGGAAGATTGTAGCAAAGCTTAACGTTGAAGGTTTGGTTGTGAGAGTGTGAGTATCATGAATGGAGAAGAAGAAATGAAGAAGAGAACGAGAGCATGTAACAAGTGAGAGACAAAAAATGAAGATGGTCTTTCAATTAGGTAAACATCATGGGTTAATAATGTGGTGGGACACTTACCACATAAAGAAATATGTTAAGTCTTCTAGCTATGGTACCCAATATCATTAAATCTCTAGCCCTTTTGTCACCCAATTTTCTATACCACTTGTCAAAAATCCTAATGCAACTTGTCATTTATTTCTATTCCCATGTGTAGATCTGTGGGGAAAGTAAATTTATCAATGTGTAGTTGCATATTCTTGATCATGCCTTTCAATAAATGTACCGTCCTGTCAGTCGTTTTCACTAATGTCTTAGTTAGCTTTGGCTCTTCTAGACCTAACTTCTGACTGATCAAGTATGACATCATGTTGATACCTACTCCTAAATCCGCAAATGCATGATCTATCTTAACTCCATTTATACTATACGGAACGAAAAAGTCTCTTGAGTCTTCTTTCTTTTGTACTATATGCAGACTTTCTCCTGATATGTGATTGATAACGTCTTCTTTCAATGACCCTTTAGCATGAGCTTTGTCTGGAGTTGATTTGTTATATTTGTCATCTCGCTTAACTCCCCTTCTTTAGAATTGTGAGCTACTTCACTCAAAGATGGCTTCCATTGAGCACAAATTTGATGTGGAAGTCCAAGTTGAAGTTCTTTAATCGGCTCACTTACGGGTCCACTCGGAAAAACTTCCAGCACTATTTGTTCTTCTTTCTTGTTTCCATCTTTCTCCCTATGTTTGCTTTCTTTTTTCGCTATCCGAGTAATAGCCATGATTCTTTCCTTTGGATTCACCTCAGTGTTGCTTGGTAGACTACCTTCATTTCGTGAAGATAAAGAGTTAGTTAGTTGGCCTACTTGAACTTCTAGATTGTGGATGGATGATGCATGATTCTTCAAAATCTGATCAAAATTTGCTTCCATCCTCTTCTGATTTTCCTCCTGGCTTGCATGCATCCTTTTATGATTCTCTTCTTGTGTTGCCAATTTGGACCCCAAAACCTCCATCATCTTATCTGTTTTGCTTTTCAATGCTCTGATTCAATCTTGTTGAAATCCTGGTGGTCCTTATGGTCTTTGTTGGCCACCTGCATTATTGTTACTCCAAGAAACGTTCAGGTGGTTTTTCCAACCCGAATTATATGTATTCGAATATGGGTTATTACCTTGCTGTGGCTGGCCTAAATAACTTACCTGTTCTGTCCCGCTAGCTCCCAATAGGAAACATTCTGCTGAGCCGTGGTTTTTCTCCCCACATAGCTCACATTATGCTTGCATTGCTTTTACTACTGAGGTGTATGCTCCTTGCATGCTTTTTAGCTGCTTTGTCATCACTGTGATTTGAGCCTACAAGACGGTAACTGAGTCAATAGGTATTATACCTTTTTATTCCTTTTGTCCTTATCTACTCCTCTCGTTCGACCATATGCAGCTATTACTTGCCAACTCCTCTAATAAATCATGAGCTGCTTCAACCGTCTTCCTCATCAGTGAACCTCCAGCTGCTGCATCAATTGTGCCCTTTGTGCTTGGGTTCACTCCATTATAGAATGTTTGAAGTAGAAATTCCCTCGGAAGGTTATGATGTGGATAGCTCCTCTGAAGTTCCTTAAATCTTTCCCAAGATTTATAGAGAGATTCTCCGTCGCTCTGATAGAAATTAGTTATCTCCTTGATAATTCTTGTTATCTTTGTCAATGGAAAATATTTGGCGAGGAATGCTTGGGCGAGCTGCTCCCAAGTCATGATCTGACCTGGATTCAAAGAATTGTACCATGCTTTAGCCTGATCCTTCAACGTGAATGAAAATAGTCGTAGCTTCACCTCATCGTCAGACATTCCGTTAAATCTAAATATGTCACAGATCTCTAAGAAATTTGCGATGTGGGTATTCAGATTCTTGTTGGATAGCCCATAGAACTGCACACTATTTTGAAGATCGTTGAGTAGTGTCGACTTTATCTCAAAGTTATTCGCTTGAACTACTGGCCTCGCTACTCCCTGGGGACTAAACCCTGGCCTCATGAAACCCATGAGCTTCCTTTCCGGTCCTCCTTACTCTCCTTCTTTAGCAATATCTTTATTTGAGAAATTTAGATGCTTTGGCCTTCTTATTTCCCTTTCGTACTTCTTAATGTCAGGAAATTTGTCCTATATAGCTTCTTTCGTCTTTCGTGTACTCCTTGTGTTCATGTACCTGCAAATACACAAGGAAAAGTATCAAAAACTCTTGAATCAAAGTAATCTAAATCAAACACGATGCTTAACAATCAATCCCCGGTAACGACACCAAAAACTTGTTGATAATAAAACATATCTACGTCTTTTACGCTCAAAAATCGCAAGTGCATGGGTCACCTGTGGTAAAAAGAGCGGTTATCGATCCCACAGGGATTGATGCCTAAACACCGCTTAATTTAGACATAACTTTGTTTAAGAAACTAAATTGTGAAATGCAAATAATCTAGAAAATTAAATTAAAATTAAAATAGACTAACGTAAAAAATGGACAATACAACCATTTTAGAACAACTGAATTCAAGAATCTAAATGCTAGAAATTACTTTTTCCTTATTTTGTCTCCCTCCTATTTTATTGATTGAATTGTGCATCACCCTAGATTTTTGAAAGTACTAATTACCCTCTCTCAAGGTGTAACTATTTGTCCCTATTCGAATTAATGGAAATTGATTGAATGATCTCTCAACCTATCCAATGACCCAACCGATTCAACTAGTTATTAAACTATCCTATAGGTCATCAATTAACTAACTGAGATCTCTCTTCTAATTATTCAAATGACATAATGATTGCTAGTCTATAGGTCTCCAACTCTTGTTGTACAATCCTACACAAATCTCATCTCACTCACTCTCTCGATTTGTTGCAACATGACAAATAAGAACAACAATCATCAAAGACACTTCATTCAATCCAATAAAATATGAGTTTCGAAAAAATAATTCAAAAACAATCCCTAAAATAAAATCAGCCTTACATTGTCTCTATAGCATTATCAATAATCAAATATACCATTTTTACATAGAATAGAGAAGATTAGAATGAAAGAAAATTGAATAAAAAACTCCTCCTTTTTGCTAAAATTTGGAATTTTGGTGTTGATGTGCTATTTTTTCCAATCTTGACGATAATCCTTGTCTTCAATCCTTCCTCAATGCTCCGAACATGTGTTCTCCACTTAAGGATGGTGTTTCTATAGGTGAGTGTCGTCTCCCTTGAAGATGGAGGCTTAATGATGTTTTTATAATCGAAAAATTCTAGTTTTAATGAAGCCTCGCAGATTACCTTAGATTACAATTCCCACGAGTGTAGGAATTAAAAACAGAACCACTCTTTAGTTCTGTTGTGTCTTCCCATGGATTCCCACAATTGTGGGAATTTGTCCCAGGTGAACTCCTCTTGTCTTCTCATTCTTAATCTCTTGTTCATCCTCCAAGTTACTCCCTCCTCTTTCCTATATAAAAAATAATCAATTCTTACCCTTAATTAGCATCGAACATATAAGAACAATACTAAAAATCAAACTTAATGAAAACATACAAAATGAATCCTAAACTAGAACAATAAACAACAATTATACTAGAAAACACATGTCAATTACCTATAAAAACATATCCTAATGCACAACTATCAGCTAAGAATAGTTAGGTAATTTAATAGAAGAAGAATTAAATCAAGTCGATAAATTGTGTGAAGAGAGATCTTACGTAAGTTTCTGATAGTTTCTGGACAACTTCAGATCTAATTAGGGTTTTGGATAGATTGTTAGTCGAGAGATTGCAATTCCCATAATCTAATTAGTGTTTATCAATTAGTTTTAATGGTTATAACTCAAGAGAGAGTAATCAACCCTAGGACTGTGTAGAACCAATAATCCAGTAGTTCATAATCAATTAGGTTAGCATTAAAGATAGATAAAATTTCCCTTCTCTCAATTGGTAGCTCTTTAGGTTGATTCTTGATTGGGTGTTGTGACTGCTACCTTGTTAACATTTTCGCAATTGATTTTTGAAATTGAGTGTGTGATTGAAATAAATTTTTGCCTTAGTTTGTTCCTTTTGAATTATTGCGAATTTTTTTGGCCTTAGATTTTAGGATTAGATTAACCCTCCTTGTGGCATTGACACCTTAGGTACTACGTGAATGACCCACACACTTGCAAAATATCAAGGTTAAATATTAAAATTTACACATATCAGAAGATCATGATCATATAATCGTACCTTACACATATGAATGATAAATATGCATACAAATCATTAATGTACATGTAAATTTTCTTTAGTATGTATGCTTAATCTTAAATTCCAATATCCAATCACCCAATTCAGATAAAGTAAGTCCTATTTCATTTACTTCTAGGTTTTAGAAAAGTTTCATACACATTAAAAAAGGTTCGGATATGATTCGATAAAAATCTGAAATGAAAACAAACTTAAAATAGTGAAATTTCCTTTCCATCACGTGCCCTGCCCAAAATTCATACCTCCAGTTGTTTCCAAATTTTGATATAGAAATGTTTAAATTAGGTTTTTAAATCTTCTTGAAATTTGTTCCCCTATGTATCTAGTTTCCAAAGCACTAACAATCAAGCCATTTGGACTTCTAAATCACGAGATATAGACCAAACATAACAAGATTATCTAAAATAGGGCAACATCAGGTCACCCTTTTGAATCTCAGTTTCCAATGTCATAAAGCTAGAATCAAGTCAAAGTCTCTCATATATATTTCTATTTCTATGTATTAGTTTTCACGTTAAATTGAAATAACCCAATTCAGAGGTATGTAGGCTAAGTTATGACCTAATCAATGTGACATGTTCAATAAACCCTACATAAAATTCCACTACACGATACTCTCTCGTCCTATTCAACCAATAACATAAAAACATCATCTGACCAACCATTCCACATCCAAATGAATCTTTTTATTCATTAAAACATATAGATAAAGAGAAATTAGACTAAGGGTAGTCCCAAACCTTGGAATTTGCCAATTAGCTCTTTTTTTAGTACTCTTCCTTCTCTTCCCATTTGGCTTTGCTTGATTCACCAATTAGAACACCATTAATACATATCTCAATCCCATCTACAACCTTATAATTTTAGCTCTTTATGGGCAAATGAAGCAAGATAAAGATGAGAAAACAAACCATAAACTTTTACCTTTATTTTCACTTAGGATTAGCCTGATTCCTTATGCAAAATGGTGTGATTAAGGAGATGGAATGGAGAGGAGGTAAGAAGAGAAAATTCTGCCCTACATACACATTCCTCTCCCCTCTCTTCCACTCTCCTCATGAATTTTCTAGTCTTAGACACATGTTTCAATCCCATTGGACCATATTTTACAATCCTATTGGACCATGTGTTACAATTCTATTGGACCATGTGTTACAATCCTATTGAACCATTTGTTAAAATGCTATTGGACCATGTGTTACAATTCTATTGGAAACACTTGCTTTAATCCAATTGTTCCATGAGTTGACTTTAGGAAAATTGCATATTGGTCCTTCTTCTTCCTTTAATTCCTATATTGGCATATAATCTCATCAATTAATTTCAATCTTATCCATATTTGACGTCTAATCATGCATGTCCATGTCTAAATGAAAATTTTACCCATTTACCCATGTCTTTTACCTTAATTACCATTGTGTCTCTTACTATACTTAGATGCACTTAATTTGTTGTGTTCACTTCTTAATACACCCTAGATATGCTATAATACTTCCAGAGTATATGCTGGGGCCTAACATACATAATGAGATTTCTTAAAAGGGGATGAAATTTACGATAAAGTCAACCAATAGATATGTCAATTATAGACATTAAAGAACATTTTGTACTTTACCACCAAGATATGTAGAATCATGGTCCTATATGATATAATCATACCTAGCAGGTTTTGGAGTGAGGTATTATATAAAAGGTGGTAGGTACAACATTAAGAATATTATTACCCTTATCACCTCTTTGCCATTTAATAGTTACTTTAGGTTCCCATACCATTTTGAAAAGGAGAGGAAGTGTGAAAGTGTTGAATGTTGCAATTTATTTGCTTACAGTGTATAGTGTGGCATGATATGCAATATAGGATACCATTTTTCCATTCAGTTGGAGCATACGACAATGAGAAAATAGGGAGCGATTTATGGAGAATTACACTTAACCTTATTATATAAGAACCTAGGCATCTTCTCTAAGCTACATAATTTACACTTATATGTGTAATCCTTCCACTTAACCTAGAGGTAATACAATCTATAAATTTAGTTATGAGAGTTAAGGGAGTATATATTTTTGTTGGATAGGGAGGAGATGCTCCTATAGAGGGAGTCAAGGAGTTGCACGAGAGATTGAAGCAGCCATAACCAATTGTTGAGACAAAGGAGCTGGAGTATTAAGATGTTAAATAAACTCCTTAATAACTTATATAGGATAGAATTGACAAGATGGTGCATGAGATAGAGATATAATAGATTAACTAATGTCGTGCTTGACATACTTCAAGATAGCATCAACATGTGTGAGGAGAGGATATTAGCCTTTTTTGATATATGTGATTTATAGGGCTAATAAGACCCTCTCCATCAAGACCATTAACATTCCATACCAAAGATAGTGAGGATGACATCGTCACTAAAGAGTGATTTGATGTCCCTACCATTTTGTCCTTTATATTTATTTTCATTTCTTTCTGTTGCACATTATAAACATATTTAAACTTCAAATTATGTTATTTTTCTTTTATATAATAAATTTTCTTTTATTTTGAGTACCTTTTGTATTTTATAGTCTTGCTTTTATTACCAATTGTGCAAGGTTCAAAGAGTATCTAGATTAATCTCACATCATATAGCAAACAACATTTATGTTGTGGCTTAGATAAGTTTCTTGATTTTTATTTTATTTTAAACCTTTAGCATGTTTTTTCTCTATTAAGAAACATTACAATAATTCAATCCAATTGCTTTTATTTTAGGGGTTACAATTCTAGTAAATTAATCAATTACATTAAGGTAGATAAGGCAATGCACTAGAATAATTCTCCTGTAATTCAATTATATTAGATTAATATTTATGGTCACTAATGAGCAGTTAATTAAAAGTTGATTGCGGATTTGTATGAAGATGCTTAGATTGAATTATTTGTTAAGTATATTATTTTAAAATATTTAGAGTTTAGAGTTTAGCTTTATAAGTGTTTGATTTTTCCATATTGATTTCAAATTCAATAAAAATGACAAATAATAAAAATTGAATAAATTTGAGCATTAATGAATCCTACTTAAATGAATTTGACATAATTAATAAGTCAAGGTCATGAGTAGTGCTAGTAGATGACTTAAATTGTGACAAGATTAAGTAATTGGAGGTATTCATAGGAAGTTATTTACTTTCGCTTCAAAAGGTTGGAATGACACTCCAAACAAGAAAAATAATCCAAAATTTTTAATTTTAATTCAAAATTTTTTTAATATGGCTTATTGAGCCCTTGCTAGCCTATACTTTTTACTCTTTTGTGTTCATGTCATTTATGATTTTTTTGTTTAACTTGATTTTGGGGTTTTCCATTCAAATTCCTATCTCAGTACCAGCTAAAAAGTTTCTTAGGTTTGGTTAAGATTGAATTACAATTATGTGTAATTTTCTAGAGATCTAGGTGGTTTATGAATGAGGTTTTCAAGTGAATAATTATGATATTTGTGTACTTATATTTTATTAGTTAACCTTTATAAAATTAAAATTTGTTTTGGCTGATTTCTTTTATAATTGATTTTATTAGGACAAGCAAAACCTTAAGTATGTGGGGCATTTAATATATGTAAAATGTTCATATATTATGCTAAGTGTTTTATTATGTTTTCCAAATAAATTACCTTTGTATAATCAATTTTTTATGTTTTAGATAATTATTAAAGATGTTATCCTAGGGATGTGATTTTAAGAATTGAAGAATTTTATAGGGAAAATCATAAATAAATCTCAATTTTTGAAAAAAACATGGCTTGGCATATGCTCATATGTCAGTCTTTGTTTTTGGATTTTAGAGTTGAAAACATGATCAATTTTATAAGTTGATAGAAGTCATATCACTTAAAGCTAAGGAAACATTGTAAAACATGATAGTAAACATGGGTGTATCTGTGCTCATTTCTTTTCAAAAAAAAATTAGAGTTGAGAAATAGTGGAAAATATGATTCAAGACATAGGCATATCATTGCCCATGTCCATGTAAGGGTAGGATACAATGAAAATCATACCATGAGCATGTTTATGATCATTTTTCTCCCTATATAAGATGAACCGAGAAATAAATTTATTGTTGGAGTTATGTAAATATAGTTCCTTGGAAAGCAAGTGTATTTACTTATAACTTAATTTTCTTCCACTTACTTTTGTAATGAAAATATTTATTATTAATAAAACAAAAGAGTTTAGTTTTTATGAGCATTATATATCTAGTCATAAGGTACCGAGATTCTTTTGTAAATAATATAAATATATATAGAGATGTTGGGAAACATGTATTTTATTATAATCTAAATTAATTGATTCACAGTTGAATAATCAAGTTGGTCGCTTGATTATGGTTTAAACTGTAATGTTGCGATTTATCTCCACGTAAGTAAAGGAGTTTACTTCAAGGGAATGATGAGTTTCATATCGTAATAGTAGCTGACTATCGATAATGGCATTATTAAATGAATATGGAATCACGTATGCTTTAATGAATAAAGTAGGTCGTTACTTTAATCTTAAAACATACATTTTAGCATTTGCTTATTATGGACTACAATATTGATGAGTGGTAAACTCATATGTGTTTCATTATAATTCTTGATATGATCGGAATGGATTTTTACAGAGTATTAACCTAGTGTTTGCATGTTGGAATTATTAATTGAAACATGTATTAGGGAACATTCACTCAAATAAAGAGTTTATCGTGATATCTTCACTTCTACATGTTTTATAGAAATTGGTGATTAAACTGTCTCCAGGAGTTTGATGGACTAGCTAGCCATCAAGTCTTAACACCAAGATGAGATCTTGTGTGTTAATCACCATATATAGTAAAATGAGAGATCTAGAAGGAAAAACCAATATAAAGGCAAAATGGTAATTTTACCCTTTGTTGTGCGAATGACTATAATAAGGTTCATAATAGTTTGCAATTGGACATATTATTTGAAATATGTGTTCTCTTATTGTTTAGTAATTCAAGAGTTCAACTAATTGTCTTTAGTGGAATGACATTTAGTTAATAAGCTAGAATTAATTCTAATGAGATTAAATTAATTCTGGGCTTATTAGAGCTTGAATTATCTAAGTCCAAAATGATTCTCCACTTGGCTTCATGGAGGGTTATCAAGCAAAGTAAGAAATATAAATGGAGGTTTTAAAGCCAATGATTGAATGTTGGGCTTGCACTAACAATTGGTTAATTAGAAGCCCAGATGAACATTTAGAAATGGGCTAGACTTTGGTTTAATTTGATTAATTAGATTAATTAAATTAAAACTAAATTCTTAAAGAAATGGAAGGTACAATTTTGATTTTATTAGGGCTGAATGTACAGCTGCAAATTTAGCGTTTAACTGCTAAATAAAGATGGTATTTATCACGCTTTATCATCATTAAATAGAGTAATGATCTTAACATTAAATGGTTTAATGGTTGTCTTTTAATGATGGCTTGTTATGTAACCTTTTAGCATTAATTTGATTAAAGATGAAAGATGCATTTGATGGATCATCTTCCTTCTTTTAGGTTGTTAGTCTTTTCATATAGCCATTTTAAAACAATTGATAAGAGTCTCATTTAATGGCTTCTTTATGTTTTGATTAAAGAATGAAGTGATGCATTGGATGCTTTCCACATCTGCTTTCTTTTCATTCACAACCGAAATTGACAAGGTGGAAGAGAGGTGTTCTTGCATTTTTGGGACTCTCTCTCCTTTCTTGCATGTGTTGGCCGAAGTTTGCATGAGAGGTGTCTCATCTTTGGCTTCGTTCTTCTAAGAAAAATCTCCTTCAAATATTTCTTCTTCTTTCCCACCAAAGGATCTTATTAACCAAGTTGTCCAAGAAGAACAAGTGGTAGATCGGATTGGTTAAGGATACAACAACAAAGGGAGGATACATTGACAAAAGAAAGGATTCAAAAGCAAGGCTAAAGCTAGGAGAGGATACAAGAAGAAGGAGAGGATAG
>JANZXP010083074.1:0-27478 GCA_027576715.1 Erythroxylum flavicans
ACAAATGTTTGTGCTTATAAGGTATGATTAGTTGGATGTGCATATGTATATGTTCAAAATGAGGAAAGTGGAATAAAAACATAAAATCCTTTGCTTGTGATTGTGAAATCTGAAATGTATTGTTTTAAAACTGTCAAGTCCTAGTCGTGGGTAAATAGGCATGCCTAGAATGGTCTGTAGCTTCTCCTGGACACATTTAAGGTGTCGACACTTCGTTGTCTCCTGATAATGACACTTAGATGTTTGAGACATAAGTCTCTCCTGATATTAAAACTTTGGTGTCTTCTGATAAGGACACTCCGGTGTCGAGACATAAGTCTCTCTTATTTCGTGATACCAATAGGTATCTCCTGTTCTAGTCCCGTTACCCAATCTTGTAAAAAGGATTAGTAGGCTAATTGGTTTTATGTTCTGATAAATGTTCAATTTTGATATAAGCTAAGTTCAATTCTGATATAGCTAAATGTTGTTCTGACATAAGCAAGATTTGTTCACATACTTTAAAGTTCTATTTTGTGATTCTGATATTCTGTTTGGATATTTATAAGTTTTACGTAATATATGCTGTTATGATATGTGCTATTATGTTCTGATGCAAATGATATTAGAATGTTCAGTAATTTGAACAATTAAAGTTTTTCTGAGATTTGTTAAGATCTAGTGCATGAATATGTTAGACAAATGTTAGAGATAGTCGTCAGTTTATATGTTGTTTAGTTATTTCCCACTAAGCTATATGCTTAGCACAGTGGTTTCACCCCGTGTAGGATCTGATAAGAAGACTTGAGACTGGGACAAAGACAATCGCAGTGGCCAAGAAGATTGTGTTTTGTTCTGGAAATGTTCAGTTTGTTTTGAGTTGTTTTTCAATGTAATGAGATATGTTGTATTTTGTGTTTTGTTTAATGGTTTGTAAAAAATCTTAATACAATTTGGATTTGGATTTAAGGCTTGTATGTAATAAGTATCATGTGTATGTTATGTTCTGAATATGACCCAACCAATGATGAATGAAATGTATGCTCCTTGAGTTTCTAGAAATGCTTTAGTATGCATTGGATTACTTTGGTTCTGTTTTGTGTAGCGTCTACACATCCTCCTAGGGGGTATGTGGGTGTTACACAAATGGCCTGATTTTTGATGATATGGAAACTAGAGACATAGGGGAGGAAATGTCTCAAAGATCACAAAACCTAATGTAAACGTCCACTATGTGAAAATTTAGGAACAAGTGTGAGGCATGGATTCTAGACAAGGGTCATAACTGTGACCTATCATGCATGATAGTGATATGGTGAATTAAATTACGTGAGATAGTACTTTCAAGAAGTTGGTAAGTCAGAATGGGTAAAATATGGTATTTAAGTTACTTTCAAAGTTATATTTGGAAACAGAGAACAATAGGTTAGCTTATGGAAGTAAGCAAAAATACGACTAGTGTACGTGTTAAGTGATTAAATACTAATCTCAAATTCAGTTAAACCAAATTTATAGTTTTAATGTCTTATTTCTGAATTTGAAGTAAATCCGTAAGCGAAATGCATTTTTTATAGGTAAAGGAGAGGCATCGAACGTGTTAGTGTTCTTGGAGATAAGTTTCCAAAACAGTGAGTGTTTTTTAAATTGATTTTATGTAAATAGTTTCTATTTATGGAGACTAGCAAGTTGTGAGTGTTCTTTAAATTGATTTTATGAAAATGATTTCTATTCTATCTTGAAGTGAATATTGATTATGTGTTTTATATGAATATTACTAGTATGATTTTATATTTTAGCAATATATGAATTGAAATTTGAAAGTTAAATCTTATATGATTTGAGTTTACATTGATATGATGTTACTGGCTGATAAAAAGGAAATGGTTTCTATCCTATGGTATACCAATAGGTTTTATACATGTTATTATGCCGATGTATAACGGTTAACCTAGTACAGGTAAGCAATGTAGAACTAGCTCTGTAACTAGTAGTTAATTAGTTATGCGTAAACGATGTAAAATCAACTCCGTAACTACAAGTTTAACCTCGTACAGTTAAGTGATAGTGGTAGTTTGCATAATGTTTTAGTAGGTAGTTTAGTCTTTGTTTAGTTGTTAAATTGAATGATTAGTGCATGTTTAGGTTAGGATTGTGTTATTTAGTTATACATTTGTGTTTTGAGTGTTTTATAGGTTAGAGCATACTATTGAGCTTAAAATTTATGTATTCGAGGTGCCTTGATGTGTTTGTTAGTGTTTCAGATCATATATTGGAGAACGAAGAGAATTCGGAGGACGCCTAGGAAAAGGCCTAAGGCCACGATTGTGATAGAAGCATAGAGGGTCTACCACGATCATGGCTGTTTTTACCACAATTATGACAGAAAGATAAAATCAAGTGGCATGATTGTAGCCTACACGACAGACAGCATTGACAGCCTACCGAATGCGACGTACCGAGGTACATTTGGGAAGTTTTGGAAGAAAACCCTATGGTTTACCTAAAATGGAAAAGACTATATAGAGAAAGAGAAAGAATCCTAGGGGAGCCTCCATTTGCAAAGTAGAGAAAAGGAGAGAAGGGGAGAGGAGCATCTGTAGCTACTGTCCAGCCACTCCAACCTAGCCATTTCAAGTTCTTTCCTACTTTCTCTTATTTATTTACTTCATCTTAATGTATGACTTTGGTTTGAGAAAGTTGAACATGATGTTAATTGTTAATGATGTTCTAAACTCCATTATGCAATTTTCTTAAATCATTGTTAATATGATTTCTTTGATGTTAATACATTGGGTATTGTGATTATTTGTTATCTTTGCATGCTTCGGTAACAAATCGAGAGAGTGAACTGATAGTAAACTGATTAAATTGGGTAACGGAAGTTAAACAATCTAATAAATCACGCAAATAATCAAATTGGGAATTTAGATGAAGAGAGATGTCGTGTAAAGACCAGATAGTCTATTAGAGAGCTTAAGATCTGCTTGGATTTGTGAGTTTTTCATTAATTAAGAGATTGCAACCATAATTCAATTAGGGGTTATGATTTAAGGTTTAATGATTATAACTTGAGAGAGAGTAATTCACCCTTCGAAAGTCTAAGACCAATATTGTATTAACTCAAAAGTAATCCCCTTTCATAATCTGTTAATCTTCCTTGTGTGATTTCCATTGTTAATTTGGTGGTACTCAATTTGATTCTTTGTGTGTTAATTTTACATTTTAATTCCAATCAATCATCTTCACATGTTTACTTTTCTATGCAGTTTTTATTTTCATTTTAAAAATTCTTTAGGCCTTAAATAACTTAGAATTAGATTAGTTCGACAACTCCTTGAGGGATCGACACCTCATATACTACACCCACGACTTATGTGCTTACAGTATATTGAGCATTTTAAATAAATTAAAACTTGCCTCAATAAGTTTTTGATGTCATTATCTAGGAGTTTGTAGGATTAGTTTAATTCTTTTAGTCTAAAGAATTTTCACCATCTCTTGTGATTGTGGTACTGAATCATAAGAAATTAAAAGAAAAGGAAAGAAAGAAAGAAGAGAAGGAAGTTTGGGCGCAAAGTAGAAGACACATCAATTTGGACATCACAAGGTAGCGATGAGGAATCCGAAAAAGTTAAATGTCAAGAAGAGATAGAAAGAATAATGATGGAGGAAACACATTATAAGGAGCAAAGGACCTTTGCAGACTTTAACGACCCACAATTTGATCGGGAAAATAATCATCCTTATTTGAACATGTATAATCTGGGTTGGCAAAACTACTTAGAATTTTGTTCCTGGATTATACGTGTTCAAATCTAACAATGTAAGGACTCACATGAGACATCAAGACCAATTAGGATTTCTGCCAGATGAGTCCAGTTCATGGGATTCTAAATTAGACAAGATAATGAATAAGTTCATAAACATGGAAGAGGCCTGAAAGAGACTAGAAGAGAAGTTTGAGCAAGTAACAAAAGACCATGCCTTTTCTATTCACAGTCAGGAGCTTCAAATGAGACAAATTTCTTGTGAATTTTACAAGAGAAGTGTGGAAAACTATTTGAGCAATATTGAAGTACATCTAAGAGAGTAGTGTAAGGTTATCACACTTACGAGTGGGAAAAAGCTAGAAACACTAGCAGAAAAAACAGCTAAATCCCACCTTGTAGAAGACCAATAGAAGAAGGAGGGTGACTCATTTAGGAAAATTGGTGTGGTTGAATCTTTAAAGGAGCAAGAAGAAGAAGAATAGATGAAAATGGATATAGAGCTTGAAGAATATAATGAAGTCTCTATTCATAAAGCGATAGAAAAAGAGGAGAAGGAGGTGACTGAGGAAGACTATGAACAATTTGCCCTCTTATAAGACAAATTACTGGATTCAATAGAAGATTCAGGGGGTATTGTTATTCCGTATTTTATTGACAGTTTATTAATAAAAAAGACATTATTGAACTTAATTGGTCTTTTTAATTTTATCAATATTTTCCTTTTAATTGTCTTGTAATTTGTAGCTTATTTACAGGCCCCGAAGCTAAATTTGGGTAGCAAGGGTGGAACCAAGCCACTCATAATTGATCTTGGTTGAGTTTTGAAAGATGTAAGATCAAGCTAATGACTATAAATTAGCATGTTTGGGTAGTTAGCTTGAAATTATATGTAGTTAAATTTGTTTTAAATTTTAAAAATAAGTTTTTAATGATTTAGAATGGTTTGGATTGCTAACACTCTCATTTCTTTTAAATTAATTATAGGATAAGGCAGTAACCTTAGGTGCTAAGTGCATTTGGTTCCCAAAACCATCACCATCACCACCTCAATCACTGTGATAGGTTCTATGCTCTAATCCTTATCTTTTCATTTATGTCATTATTTTGTTCTTATGTTTTCATATTAGTTTATTTTGATTCCCACCTTGTATGTTATTTTTCCTTCTCACATTGAGGACAATTTGTTGTCCAAGTATGGGAAGAGTTGCGTTATGTGCATTGTATGTTTTATTTTGAGTGTGAATTTCGCATGTTGTATGTTAGTTTTGTTTAGGATTGCATAATGTGATTTCTGTGAGTGTGTCAATGGTTAGGACTTAAAGGAATCAATTTAGCTTTAAACATAGTCCTTTAGGTTACTAAGATTTATTAACTTGTAAAATTAGTGTCCTAGGTTGTTTCGGTTAAATATGCATGCTAATTAGGATACAATGTTAGTTCATTCATTATAGGAATTTACCACATTCATTTAGAATTTTTGGCCACTCGAATAAGTAGCATCGTTAGTATCTTTTCATAAGAATGATTAGCTTAAAAAATGAGGTAGTCAAAAAAAAGTGTATAAATGTTAAATAAATAACTATTCCACTGGCCCCTTTTTGAAACAAATCGTATTATGAATGGAGCTAGTATTTAGCTGATAATGTGATGTAGCTGAGTAACTAAGGGACATTCATCACCTATGTTTGCCTTTGCATCAAAAGATTATAATGACATTCCAACCAAGATGCTTAATAAAAACATGACGTAGTTGAGTAACCGGGGGACATTTATCCTTAATGTTTTCCTTCTCGTCAAAAGGCTAGGTTTATGTTAATGAAAATTAACAAAAATAGTGCATTTTTTAATAAATCTTACCGATCTTTGTGAATAGCTTGAATTTTCATGAAAAGTTACTTAGGGAGAGTTACAATTTTGATTGACCGAATAATTATCAATGTGTGTGTGCAAGTGATGGGGGTGAATGAATATGACATTAAATCTTGATTGGAATGAATATGACATTAAGTCTTGATTGGCATGTATATTTAGTTAGAAGTACTCAGACATAGATTTCACAAGTTAATAATTTAGAACAACTTGAAGGATCGTGTTATAGTTAAATTTGTTTCGTGAAGTTCAACGTCATTGTAACATTGTTGCATATGTGTGAGTGTTGTGTTTTGGTGTGTTTTTTTCTTCTTATTTTGTTTTTGCTTGAGGGCAAGAAAAAGTTTAAGTGTGGGGATGTTGATATTGGTAGGTTGCATAATATTTTAGTGGGTATTTTAGTATATGTTTAGTTGTTAAATTGAATGAATAGTGCATGTTTAGGTTAAGATTGTGTTATTTAGTTAGACATTTGTGTTTTGAGTGTTTTATAGGTTAGAGCATGCTATTGAGCTTAAATTTTGTGTATTTGAGATGCCTTGATGCATTTGTTAGTGTTTCAGATCAAATATTATAGAATGGAGAGAATTCGAAGGAAACGTAAAGTAAGGCCCAGAGTGCAAATCAAGTGCCATGATCATGACAACGCGAACAACCTCTCGAACGTGACTTATCGAGGGAAAATTGAGATTTTTTGGACCTAAAAAATCCTAGGGTTTACCTAAAATGGAAAAGACTATATAAAGAAAGAGAAAGAACCCTAAGGGAGCCTCCATTTGTCACTTTGAGAGGGAACACAAGGAAGAGAAAAGGAGAGAAGGGGAGAGGAGCACCTGCAGCTGCTGTCCAGCCACTCTAACCCAGCCGTTTTAAGTTCTTTCCTAATTTCTCTTTTTTATTTACTTTATGAGCCTCCATTTGCCAGTTTGAGAGGGAATGCAAGGAAGAGAAAAAGCAGAGAAGGGGAGAGGAGCATTTGTAGCTGTTATCTAGCTACTCTAACCCAGCCATTTTAAGTTTTTTCCTAATTTCTCTTATTTATTTACTTTATCTTGATTTATGACTTGGGTTTGAGAATGTTAAATATGTTAATGATGTTTTAAACTCCTTTAGGGATTTAGTCTTGAATTAATGTTAATGTGATTTTTTTGATGTTAATACATTGGGTATTGTGATTATTTGTTGTATTTGCATGCTTCAGTAACAAATCAAGAGAGTGAACTGATAGCACAATGATTAGATTAGGTAATAAGAGTTAAACAATCTAACAGATTACGCAAATAATCAAATCAGGAATTTAGACGAAGAGAGAACTTATGTGAGGACCCAGTTGTCTATTAGAGGGCTTAAGATCTGATTGGATTTATGGGTTTTTTATTAATTGAGAGATTGTAAATTCCATTATTCAATTAGGGGTTATTATTTAGGGTTTAGTGATTATAACTCGAGAGAGAGTAATCCACCCTTGGAAAGTCTAAGACTAATACCATATTAACTTAAAAGTAATCATGCTAGCATTTGATGATAGGATAAATCCCCCTTCTCATAATCAATTAATCTTCCTTATATGATTTCCATTGTTAATTTGGTGGTGCTTAATTTGATTCTTTGTGTGTTAATTTTACATTTTAATTCCAATCAATCATCTTCATGTGTCTACTTTTTTGTGCAATTTTTATTTTCATTTTGATAATTCTTTAGGCTTTAGATAATCTAGAATTAGATTAGTTCGACAACTACTCGAGAGATTGACACCTCACACACTGCACCCACAATTTGTGCACTTGCAGTATATTGAGGGTTTTTAATATATTTAAACTTGTCTTAACAGTAAGCGATTTAGAACTAAATTCGTAACTAATGGTTAACTAGTTGTTAGTAAGCAACACAGAACTAGCTCTGTAACTATCGATGTATAGCAGTTATCCTAGTAAGGGTAAGCGATGTAAAACCAGCTTCGTAACTAGTGGTTAACTAGTCGCGGGTAAGCAATGCAGAACCATTTCTGTGAATTTATACCTAAGGGTACCATATGGCAAAGAAATTAGCGATAGGCTATATCGTGTAAGAAATTCATGACATTTTTAATGCCACCACTATTTATTTGGAAAGTGATTTGAGAAACTTAATTTCGGGAAGCATATATGTTTCATATTACTATTGAATTATACAAACTGAGATCAATTTGTTTTAAGTAGGTTTAAATTTTTAATTATGATTTGAATAGAAAATCTAGCATTTACTGAGCTCGTTTAGCTCACACTCTCTTTTCTGTTTTTAAATGAAACCTCCTAGGTGCACGCTCAGTGGCTTCAGTAGTAGGGTCTCCACCTTATGAGTAATCAACTTTGTTATATGTTGTTTTGTAGGCATTTTTTCCTTATAAATGTTTTTAGTAACATTTGCATTTTCATGAATATGTTTTGGACTATATTTTGTGTAAAGAACGCATGTATATGAATGTTTTAAAGTTAAATGCATGAATATGTATGAGTTTTTTTTTAGATTATTGAAGTGATTATTGAGATTGGTTGTGAATGGACTTCAAGTCTAAAATTTATAGTGGGGATTTTGAGATAATTATAAAAGTGTTTTAGAACTTTTACAAAGACTTGAAAATTTTGGGAAGGTTAAAATATAGTCATTGTGTTGCTGAATTAAAAAAAAACTCCATTGCTTATGTCTTTTAATGTTAAGTTAAGGCTTTTTGGTAAAAAGGGCAATAGACTTAGCTCCACGGGACTTCCATCTAGATCAAATATCGACTAGAGGGCCACCACAGGGTGCCAGTTAGGCCGCCTAGTCATTTTAAGATAAAAGCCTATTACAAAGGAACCAAGTTCTCATCAACAACCCAAACATATACTTAGGAAGTTTTATTTGATCAAGTAGATAGTTAAACGAAAAGACATAACATTATAATGAGTTCCCACTAAAGAGAATCTTACAGGTCCTCCTACTAATCCATTGTCTTAGAAGAGAAAAAAATTGACATATGGAAGGATATGGTATTAGATACATAGACAATTGTCTTTAGTGTAAGTAGGATATTGTTAGTTTAAGCCCTTACGACTAATCGATTTGTTGCAATTTTATACATGACATAATTAATAAATTAATTAAGGCATTCTTTATCTTTACATATTATGTTAATTACATTTGATGTTTAATATTAAAGGTAAAATCCTAGAATAATTACAAGGCAATTGAAATTATGATGAGATCATAATTATTAGATTTAATTTTCATTTATGTATTATTCCCAAATTGTTCCTAGTTATAGTTTCATCAAGATGGGATATTGATAAAATGGTAAAACTAGCACAAATTATGTTTCCTTCTTATGAAGAAATTATTTAATCTTGTAAATTGAAGTATATAAATACTTAAACTAAAGTGTGGATTTTTATTAGAGAATACGTTGACTGAACTGATCTAATTATGAGGATCTTCAATGGAATATTACTTATATGTCTATGAATTTCCTCATTGTAATGGTTGTATAATTGATCCTTAGATTTAGATTACCAAATTATCTTATGTGGAATTACTGTGTTTTGATGCCACTTATGACCTGTCACTCAGTTGGTATTACTTGAATACAGTATGAACCATATAGAGATACTAGAGTAAGTCAATAAAAAATTCATCACTTTAAAGTAATTGGAGAGAATGTTCTATTGTTCTTGATTAGTATTGGTTTAAGGAATTCTCTGGCAAGAGTTAATTGACATTTAAAAAGGTGTTTTCAAATATCAATTTTAAATCAATTACTAATTAGCAAGAATAAATATGATTGGATTCAAAATAGTAGACAATATCTCTATACTTTGTCAGGAACATTGAATGATGAAAGAATTAAATTATACATCATAACCAGACATGGACAGGTTAAGTCAAACCACTTTAACATTCTTGATATTTGGGTGATCATGATTATAATTGTTTAATTAGATAATTAAAGTTATTTTAATTTATCTAATTCTAATTATAAATTCTAATTATAATTTATAATCATTGCCTACATATTAGGAACCTAATATGTCACAAATAAAAAGCAATTTAAAAGAAAAAATCAATTTCAATTAAGTTAGACTTAATTATAAAGTTTGAGAAACTTTAAGGATCAAATATGAGATATTTTGATTTTATTAAAATTAAATTAATTATAATTAGAGTTTGATTTTAATTATAATTGATGTATTTAATTTTAATAAAAATAAAATCTTAATGTTTTTCTATATATATATGAATAAGCATAATCCTGGATAGGGCCTTAGTTGATCATCATCCCCATTCAGCGTCTTCCCTATCCTTAGATTCTCAATCTTGACTAAGTTCATACACTCCGAAAAGATCTCAAATGTCTCTTCGCCTTTTTCTTCCTCATTTAGTTCCTCCAATCTGCTATGTAAAGGTGAATAGTCATTCTCAACAATAAAATGGAACTCAGTACTTACCTCCGAGATAAAAGATATGCCTTTTTCTGCTTCGAGCTCCTCCTCTGCTTCTTCTACACAAGCAATTCGTTGAGGGTTAACCTCAAAATTCTCAAGCTCCTTTTCACTCTGTAAAGTTTCCATGTTAATATCCATCGGGCACTCCTCAAGTTAATATGGTTGCATCTCTTTTCTTTGTGATGCTAGGTGGTTGATAGCTTCCATCAATTGATCTGCCTGGCTTGTCAAGTTTTGGATTCTAGAACTTGTTTTTTGCTGGAATTGTAAAGTGTTAGCAACATACACATTTACTAATTCTTCCAAGGATGTACCTGAGTCTTGATAGAAAGCTTCTGGTCTGTACGAGAATTGTTGTGCTTCCTACAAACTATCATGGGAGTAATTCGGTTGATTATCCCATCCATAACAAAAGTTAAGTTGATCAGTCCAAATACTGTTATAAGATTGAGAATATGAATTAAAGAATAAATTAGTTCCATCCATATCGAATTTTTTTGATGACAAACACAAAACAAAAAAGTAAAAGATCATGAAATAATCGAAAAGAAATCAATTGCAAGCAAATATATACAAAACACTAATTAAAATAACAAACAAAAAATAAATACAGCACTCTTGAGTAACGACGCCAAAATTGATAGGCACATCGTAATGCTAGTCAAAATAAAATAACTAGACTACTACTATAGTAGCGGTGAGTTTAGGTCGATCCCACAGGGAGTGTTCGGTTAGCTTATGAAATGAAATTAATTGATGTTTAGGTAATTATGGGGGTTTGGATTTAATAACAAAATAAAATAAAATAAACCTAATGAAAACAAATTAAAGAAAACATGTAAAAAATGATAAAATTAGGGAATTCGATAGGGATCCGATTTTTTGGTTCAATCTCAGCCTAATTAAGCATAATTCATTGATTTGTTTTTCTTTTATCTCTCTTAGCAATTATTGGTCGAAAATTAATAACAAGCTCTGTTAATCCCGATTTTTCCTTAGATCCTAGTTAATCACGAAGCACTCGTTAATTAACCATAGCTATTAGGAAACTTAGAATAAGCTCTCTAAGTTTATCCGGACAACCGCTTTACGAATCAAAAAAATAGACCAATCTAGGCAATAATCACACAAGCTTAGATTATTTATCCTATATGATGTTATATCTAATGATTCGAAACCATTAGTTGCTGCATAAGAGTCGGGAATATAACGATTAAGTATTGCATTCGATTCTAGCAATCGGTTTTCATGAAAAACTATTCAATAGAGCATTAAAATCATCATCATTCAAATACCCAGTCAATCTATACAAGATAACATAATCAATTTCTAATGAGAGAAAGAAACAACAAAACAATAAAAAAATACACTTAACTCGGGTCGTTAGCGTTGATGTCATCTCCAATCTAGAGTCGAGATTTCTAGCCTTCCATGGGTCTCCCAAGAAAATGCTTCAGCCCCATGAAAATTACTCGAGTCGAAGACCCTTTTTATTTCTCTTCTCACTATCGCAAACTTCTTTCTCTCCACTATTCACTAATTGACAAATAAACATTCGATGGACCACCCTTACTGTTCATGCCTCTCCTGCCGCAAACTCTCTCTCACAGCCCCCTCTCTACTGTAGCTTGATTTAAGTTCTTGGTCCATACATATTATTCATCTCTTTTAAAACCCTCCAGCCTGCAGCTTATGGAAACATCTGCATTTCCCACTGCATCGTCTTTTCTATTTCTCTTCATGCTGCTGTATTTTCTTCATATTGTGCATGCATTTTAGTCCATTTATTTCCACCATATGCACGTTCCACATTCTTTACATTTTGTTCTTTTATTTTTCTTGTCTTCTTCTTGTCTTTTAATTTTCTTCTTCTTCCTCCAAGAAAACAGGTGAAAATTAATCTTCAAAAAATGGCCCAAATGTAGAGTTTTCGACTCACTTTAATTTCTTTGCTTCCAAATTCTACCTAAAATCATATATGAATTAAAGTAAGTATCTTAAGCATTTTTATGTCATTCATCGCTAAGTGTAAATGATTAAATGTATCAATAATTAAACACATATCAACAGCCATGATTTGATCATAATTGGTTTCCTAACTCTACTATCACTAATCTTTCTCCCCCCTTTTGGGAATCTTGAAAAAAAAATTAATTACCTAAAAATGCAAAATGTAAAGTGACATGAATCAAGATAACATGGTTAGTATCAAAAAGTATTTGACCAAAATTATTAAACTTTGATATTAGGTTAATTTTTATAGAAATATCCCTAATTATGTAGAATCCCCAATTTTGATATTATGCCTAGGTTGAAATTTTTAACTAAAGCAACAACGACAAGTTTTGAAAAAAAAAAAAGAAGTTGTAGTTATAAAAATGATAGACAAAATTGCAATATCCAATAAAATTGCAATATCCAATAATCAATTTCATAAAAGAAAGTAATTTTGAAAGACTTAAAATTTCAAATATAATGATAGATTAAAGCACTCAAATTTGAAACAAATATGCTGTAATCATACTTGATTCTTAAACATTTTTCATGATTTGTATAATTTATTAAAAAATTTCAAAGCATATATATGTAAAAAATCATAAAATTTAGGGATTATCCAAAGAGAAAGTGAGTATTAATGATGTTTAACATGATGGGGAAAGAAAAAATTGATGATAAGATATTTAGTTACAATGGGGGATGGTGGTTTCAAAGAAAAGAGCGAGTTGTCTAGGATTTTAGGAGCCATAAATAAGGAAAAAAGAAAGCAAATGAAAGACAAACAATGAGGGTTTTAAATCTTGTGTATTGACATATGATATACAACTAATGGTTCAAAAGGCACATAGTCCGCGATGCACAAGTAAGATACATCACCTCATCACCTCTACACTCAAATAGATTTATAAATTGAAAAGGAGAAAATAACATATCTTTGATACATGATGAGTTACTACTTTGAAAGAATCAATGTTTAATATTAATTCTTTAAAGTGGTATGAATCTATGAGATCTGAAATGGAATCCATGTACATTAACCATGTATGGAATTTGGTGGATGCACCTAATGGTATTGTACCTATTAGATGCAAAAGGGTTTTTAAGAGAAAAACTGACATAGATGGTAATGTATATAGTACAAAGCAAGGTTAGTGGTTAAAGGTTACAAACAAAATCAAAGAGTTGATTTTGATGAAACCTTTTCATTAGTAGTTATGCTTAAATACATGAGGATCTTATTGACTATAGTCGCATATCATGATTATGAAGTCTAGCAGATGGATGTCAAAATAACATTTCTCAATGGAAATTTGCTTCAGGTTGTGTATATGACATAACTTGAGGATTTTGAATCCAAGGGATTTCCTAATAAAAAATGTAAGTTGCAAAAGTCTATTTATAGACTTAAGTAAGTGTCATGGAGTTGGAATATCTATTTTGATGAGACAATTAAAGAGTTTGATTTTATAAAAAAATATGGATGAACCATATGTCTATAAGAAAGTTAACGGAAGTGTATTCAATTTCCTAGTGCTATATATGGATGACATATTGCTAATTTGAAATGACATACCAACACTCCAATCTGTAAAGATTTGGTTATATAAGAACTTTTCCATGAAGGATATGAGAGAAGAAGCTTATATTCTGGGAATAAAGATTTATAAAGATATATTAAAGAGGTTGCTTAGGTTATCTCAATCCACATACATAAATAAAATGCTAAATAGGTTTAGCATGGAGAATTACAAGAGGGGATTCTTATCCACATCGCATGAGATTTCTCTCTCACTAAGTATGTGTCCTAAGACATAAAAGTAAAGAGATAAAATGGATTATGTTCCATATGCTTCGGTAATTGGATCAATCGTGTATGCAATGATATTTACCATACTAGATGTCTCTTATACTTTGAGCACAACGAGTAAGTTTAAAGCCAATCTAAGTGAGTTCACTAGACAACTGTGAAAAACTTTTAAAAGTATATAGGGACTAAAGTTGTTTTTTTAGTCTATAGAGGAGCTAAATTGAGAGTTTAAGGGTATTCAAGAGCTAGTTTTTAGTCAGATCTAGATGATATTAGATCACAATCAAAGTACATCTTCACTCGGAATGATGGTGTAGTAAGTTAGAAAGTTCTAAATAGCCAACCATTGTAGGTTCTATGACTAAGGTAGAGTACATTTTAATGACCAAGGTGGCAAAAGAAGCACTTTGGATCAAGAAGTTCATCACTAAATTTAGAGTGGTTCCTAGAATTATTGAGTTTATTTACTATTATATTATGACAACGATGGCATCATTGCACAGATAAAGGAACCAAGTTCTCATCAAAGGTCCAAGCGTGTACTTAGGAAGTTTCACTTGATCAGCAAGATAGTGGAGCGAAAAAATATAACATTAGAACGAATTTCCACTAGAGAGAATCTTGTTGATCCTCTCGCTAAACCATTATCTCATAAGAGACATGATCGACATAAGAAAGGATATGGTATTAGATACGTTTTAGTCAAGAAGGAGATTGTTATTTTATGCCCTTACAGCCAATTGGTTGGTTCCAATTTTATATATGGCATTATTAATTAATTAAGTTATTCTTTATCTTTATACATTATATTAGTTACATTTGATGTTTAATACTAAAGTTAAAATCCCTGGAATAATTAAAGAGTAATTGAAATTATGAAGAGATCATAATTATAAGATTCAATTTGCATTTATGTATTATTCCCAAATTTTTCCTAGTTATAGTTTCATCAAGATGAGATATTGATGAAACGGTAAAACTAGCACACATTATGTTTCTTTCTTATGAAGAAAGTAATTGATCTCGTAAATGAAAGTATGTAGATATTTAAACTACTGTATGGGTGCTTATTAGATAATAAGTTCACTAAACTGATCTAATTATGAGGATCTCAAATGAAATATTACTTATATGTCTATGGATAGGCATAGAATAGGATATAAAAATAGAAGTGAAGGTAATTCTAAAACCAGATTTTTCAAAGGAAAGTATTTGCATAATGAATAGTTATTAACTAAAATGAAAAATGAGTATAGAGCATCTACATCTAAACATACATATGCAAATAACACATCCACTAGAGCTCAACCTAAAAGCAAGTATCACGTTTTCATATATGGCTCATAACCTAGGCATGGAATTCATTACTATCAAGAGAAGAATAGGCATAAGTTTTATGATATCATACAAACCTACTCACACACTTTTAGGCCTTAAAGAAGCATACATCATGCTTTCATTCATAGTCATCACATATATAATCATATAACATTTCACTACCCTAGAAGAACACTCAATAAATTTAATGTCCAAAGGAAGTTTCCTCATTATATATGTAAACATAGAAAAAAAAGTTTGCATCATCATCACTCACTCACATGATATGTCCTTTTTGTAGTAAGTTTAGACATGCTGATAGATTTTGTTTTCTTAAATAAATAATGTCAAGTAACCTTGAAATTGTAGGTTGAAAAGAAGAAGAAATATAGAAGGAGCTAAGCTTGCTTGGGTTCCTAAAACACATTGATTACTTTAGTCTGTAAAGATACTAGAAAGAAAAAGTAAAAGGTATATAGTAGAGATAATAACTATCTAGTTGAGTATTTTTAAGGATTTTATGCATTATAGCACAATCAATTAATCTTATTAGCTCCGAGAAAGTCTTGAAGATGTTGTTATAATAATTTAGCCACTAAATACTTATCAAAAGAGTCAATTGTTGAACCAAGTGACGGAGATGAGAAGGTTGAGATGCTTCTAATGGATTGTAAACTCAAAAAGAATTTTCATTCAAAGCTGTCATAATTAAAGTTCAACATGAGGTAATTATTAGTTCTTAATTTAGAAAGATGTGATAACTTGTGTTTATGTGTCAAATTGTGTTTCAATCCTCAGTGATGATTGTTGGGTTTGAATTATATATAAGGTGGTTAATGATTGTTTTTAAAATTGTGAACTTTAGTACTTGGACTTAGAGATTAATATACAAAATGAGGACATTATGTTATAATTTATATTAATTGGGCAATTATTTCTCTAAAAATTTGAATAAGGATAAATCTTGTACAATTTGAAGAAAATTAATTATGTCTGAAAAGAAATTTTAAGCTCTTTATGATTTAATTATTTTTTTATCGATATCTAATTGTTTAATAGTTTTTATTAAAGTTTTGATGCTTTAATTGGAGTTTCAAAGATGGTTTCTTAAGCTATCTAGTCAATTGGTCAGCTAATATCTTAATGTGGTTAGCCAATATCTTCAAAATTCACCCTTTTTTTCTTTTCAATAAGTTTGTTGGTTTTCTTGTTGCTTATCTAGTCACCAAATAGTCACATTGGTTTATCAATATCCTTCAGTAGTTGACCAATATCCCCGTATCTGGCATTCCTTTACCTTTTTAGTGAGTTTTTAAGGAGTTTGATTGGTCCTTTAGTCCATCAACTATGCACTAGTGTTGATTGCAAAACCAATTCATTAGTTTTATGCTCAAAACTGCAAATTTACGGGGTATAACTTATAGTAAATAACAGATATCTATCCCTTAGAGATTGTGTTGAGACACTATTTAATTCAGGATTCTTTGTTTGAGAATCAATTTTAATAAATATAAACTGAAAAATTAAACTAAATCAAACAACTAACAATGAACAAATGATAAAGTAAAAGTGCGGAAACTTAGAATTCAAGATTTAACAATTAGAGATCACTTTTTCCCTATCTTATCTCCCTCCTACCTTGTTAATTAAATTGTGCCTCACCTAAGATGTCTTAGTGTATTAACTACCTTTTCTCAAGGTGTAATTAATTATCCCTAGCCAAATTAAATGGAAATGATTAAGCAATCTCTCAATCTACAGAATCAGTCCACCAATTCAACTAGTTTTAAAGTTATCCTATAGGTAATCAACTAATTAGCCAAGGTCTCTCTCTAACTAATCAATTAATTTGATGAATGTAGGTCTATAGAGTGTCAATTCTCATTGTACATCCCAACTCAATTTCTCAATATATTGCAAGTTATAAGCTCAACATTCATCAAAAGCATCATTCATTCAAATCAACGAAGTAGGAGTTCAATAAGTAGTTCAAAAGTAATCTCTATAAATAACTTAGCCAATCATAATATCATTAACATCCCTAACAACCAGAAAATCCATAATAAAGATGCTACAAGAGAAAAATGAAATAAGCACTAGATGAAGCAAGCTCCTCCTCTTCTTTGCCCAAATCTGGAAAATCTAGAGTTAGTGTGCTCTTTGCTCAATTTGGAATGGAAATCTTGATTCTCTACCTCTCTCTAAGCTCTAAGCCTATTTTTTAGCTCAAGGAGGCAAGTTCTCACGACTCCTTCAGCCCTAGGGATTTGTGCCCTTATATAGTCACAAGAACCTAAAAATAAGTGAAATCTACGTGTCTCTTTGGGTTAGGGATCCCACGATCGTGGGAATTAGCATGAATCCTATAATCATGGGTTCTTGTCTTAAAACTACTCCACTTCTCTTCTCCTCCCTTGGTCCCTAGCTCAATCACAAATGTGGCCACCTTCCATTCCTAGATCAAAATGATGAATTATAACCCTAAATAAACATTAAACATAAAAGAACAACCATGAAGATCAAACTAAACAAAAACATACAAAATAAGTCCTAAAACACAACAATAATAACCTACTATGTAAGAAATACATGCCAAATACTTAGAAAAGCACACACTAATGCACAACTATCAACTTCCCCGCACTTAAATCTTTGCTTCTCCTCAAGCAAAATTAAACACAACCATTCAATTCTATGATTTCATTTTCACAATGATCAAAACGTGCAATCCCTAAAATTTTGGCCAACTCAAATGTCAAGCTACTGCACATATCATAACTACTTTTCATTAGAGTACATAAGCAAACTCATCTTATGGCACCATTACTCAAAGATAAGTATAAACACAAAATGAATCTTCCTCACAATTTCATTCATTTCTCTCAAGTGTTTGATGGTTAGTGTTTCGTTCAAGCTCCCTATAGGAAACTATACTACCATAGGCTTGATAATACATTAATTCTCCTCTACAATGATTACATGCGTAAATAGATCAAAAGGACTTGCTTTGGGTTGTAATGTGGTAAGGGTTAACATGGGTCAAAAAGGATAAAGGGGTTAACATAAGCATTCGTAAAGTAATAAGTGAACAAAAGGGATAACAAAACATATTTTTGAGATACATAAATGTAAATATACTACTACTCCGGACTCATTGATGCTACTAAAATGTTCTTCCTTTCTCTTTTCTTTTCTTTTCTCTTTTTCTTTCTTTTTCTATAAAATGGAAGAAACAATGAACAAAATAATAACTAAATACAATGCGATCCAAGAGCAGAAGTACCACTTAACTCATCTCGGAAAAAAATTTAGCAAAAATCCCAAATTAATGTATCACTTAATACTCTACTAAGCTTGTGAATGGGTAGGTTAATAGGGTTTTAGGTTTCAAAATGTGAGGTGTTTTCAAGAAACAAAATGGTTAAGGTTCAACAGGGTAGTAAGGGATAATAAAAGGTAGGTCATTTAAGCCAAAGGTTAACAAAAAAAGGGCCTTAATGATCTCTATTAAGCATGGATCTAGTAAACTCAAACCGATTCAATGTAAGTTTTGAAGGTAATAACTTAAGGAAGCATCACACAAACAAAGAAATAAAATGGCTATAGATGGAGTCATATAGGCTCAATCCTCACATTGGCTCAAATTAAAATTCATTATGCATCTCTACACTACCTCTTTGCTCAAGTGTCAAATTGTGAGTAAGCTTATGCAACCAACTACTTTTATCACTCAATATGGTTCATTCTCTACTCAAGTAGCCTAATTCGAGTTTAAGCATGCATTCAATCTCATTTCATCTAGCATGATAGAATCTCATGGCAAAACAAATCAAAATGATTTAAGTGTGGTTCCATTGCTTAACACAAAACAACATAAAACAAACTAATATGCCTAAAACATGCATCCTAATTAACAAAATGCAAACAGTGACTAAATCAAACTAAAATAATACAATTGACAAAGACAATGTCACCTCCCTACACTGAGACAACACATTGTCCTCAATATGACAAGTCAACCATAAAATAAGGTAAAATAACATCAAGCCAAACAAACAAGCAAAACAACTAACAAGGTAAATAAAATAACATAAAAAGTAAAGGGTAAGAAAGCTCATAGAGAATGTGGTTGCGAAGGTGTAGGAGAAAGGACTTCAATGTTCTTCATCTAAATGAACTTGAGGAATTTCTTCTTGATGTACCACTGCTCCTTATGCACTTTTCTCATCTAGGAGTCGAGCTCATTAATTTATAGTATCATTTATTGATGTTTATAGGCCATTTGGTTGAGGATTTAATGGAATTTGTTGACCTCTGCTGCTGCGGTTGGTTCCTCTTCAACTGTTTCTTCTTGGGGCTCCAGGGGCACCTGAGATGTGGATGGTTAAGAAGTGGTTGCATCCTTGCCCTTCCTGTTCTTAACAGTGATGCACGTCTGAGAATTTTCGGAGCTTCTCAAATAAGGGACATCAAACACATCATATCTAGTCGTATGCACATTGTCCACATCAAGATTGTAATATAAAGCCAATGCAGTAACAATGTATGACATGCCAAAATATGAGCTTTTCTTATTAACACAACTCACAATAGATTGAAAAATCAGATAAGAGGTATTTATTTTGATTTTACGATCCATACACCAAAGGAAGAAAAGTCCTTTAGTCGAGCACTTGTTGCTTTCAGATTTTTAAAAAACCATTAGGCACATAAACTTATGAAGAAGTAAATGCTCGGTGCTACGAATTAAAGTGTTAGTTGCATTCCTAGATTCAAAATTGTTTTCACTAATTTTCCAATAATCATCTATATAAAATCGTCATGATCATTCAAAACTTTGGTGTTCGATAAGTCAAAAAGCGTACTAATGACAATATAATCAAGCTTATATGTATGGCCACCTATCCTAAACCAGAATGTATCCGTTTTAGGATTGTAGGATGATAGTTGTGCATTAGTGTGTGTTTTTCTAAGTAATTGGCATGTGTTTCTTGCATAATAGTTTATTATTATTATTTTAGGATTCATTTTGTATGTTTTCATTTACTTTGATCTTCATTGTTGTTCTTTTATGTTTGATGTTAATTTAGGTCAGAATTGATTATTTTGATGTTGGAATGGAGGTTGGCTACTTTGAGATTGAGCTGAAGAACAAAAGAGGAGAAGAGAAGAGGAAGCATTATGATGCAATAACCTACAATCGTGGAAATCATGCCAATTCCTATGATCGTGGGATGTCTAACTCGAGGACATATGTAGGGCTCACTTAAGTTTTAGATTTTGATGACTATATAAAAGATAATAACCCCAGAGGACGTAAGAACTTCGTGTAGAATAGCCTCCTTGAGTGAAAAGCACAGGTTTAGAGTCTTGAGAAAGGTAGAGATTCAAGGATCATCAATCACAATTGGGAAAAGAGCATACCAACACTGAAATTTCTAGATTCGGGCAAAAAAGAGGAGTTCTCTTTATTTCATTTTCTATCTTTTTATCTCTTCTAGTCAACATATGATGGAATATTCGATAGTTGGGGATGTTATAAATACCATGAGTGGCTGATTTATTTTTAAGGATTACTTTTGAACTATCTTGTTAAACTCTTATTTATTGATTGGAATGAAATATGTCTTTGATGAATGTTGAATACATTTATACCTTGCAATAGATCGAGAGATTGAGTATGGAAATCTATGTAGGATCGTACAACAAGAGTTGGCATTCTATAGACATACATTCATCAAGTTAATTGATTAGTTGAAAGAGAGATCTTGGCTAATTTAATTGATCACTCATAGGATAACTTAATAACTAGTTAAGTTGGTGGAGTGGTTTGGTAGATTGAGAGATTGCTTAATCATCTTCATTTAATTTGATTAGGGACAATTAATTACACCTTCATAGAGGGTAGTTAATACATTTGGACATCTTAGGTGAGACACAATTCAACTAATAAAATAGGAGGGAGACAAGATAGGGAAAAGTGATATTTAGTTTTTAAAATCTTGAATTCTAATTTTTTGCATTTTGGTGTTATCAATTGTTCATTGTTAGTCATTTAATTTTAATTTAATTTTTCAGTTTATTTCCATAAAACAATTTTGGGTCTTAAATAAAGATTGATCTGAATTAAGTGGTGCCTAAGTACAATCCTTATAGGATCGATATCCTCTTTTTAACTACAAGTCATGACCTGTATACTTGCGATTTTTTAGCGTAAAACTAGTAGACTGTTTTGCAATTAACATAGCGCACATTATCGTCATCATGGTGTATATCACAACATCACAACAAATTAAATGACCCCAACCAATATTCACAGCCAATAGTTCAATATTATGCCTTAATCCTAGAGTTTCTAATAGCTCGAAAAATAAAGTACCTAGGAGGCATTAGTTATCTATCTTTAAAGTCCCGAAATCTCATACCTTCTTCTTCCAAAAAAATAGAGAATGAAGCACAAAAAATAGCCACCATATCTGATTTACCTTCTCTGGAGACTTGAAGGCCTAGTTGGTCGGTTGATTTCCGGGCTATAAGCTTCTTTGGAGCCATTAAAGGAGAAAAATATACAAAATAAGCAAGAGAGAGGTGAGCATGTTTTGGAGAGAGAAAGAGAGAAAAACTTACTAAATCTTTGGATTCTTGAGTGATTAATGTGAAATAAGTGTAAAGGAGTGAAAAAATGATGGAAAAAGTGGAGAAAGTACCAATATTTGGGGGAAAGATAAGGGATTTAAGAGGTTTGGAGAGTGGGTGTCGTGTTTTTAGAGTGAGATAATGTGAAGAAGTGAAGAAACAAGAAAGAAAGGGGAGTTCTAAAATTTTTTGGATAGGGTATCCAACAATCGTGGGAATCCCTGTCATTCCCATGATCGTGGGTTAAGGCTCAAGAAGGATTCTAGTAAGCCTTACGATGGTCGTGGGAGACAACCTCATTCCCACGATCGTGGTTAAGTCTTTACAAAGTTTCCGGAGAGCCTTCCCATGGTCGTAGGAAACAACCTCATTCCCATGATCGTGGGGACTCCAACTTTTCCAACTTCTTAGCCCTCATCCAAGCTTAACATGCATTCTCAACGTTCAAGCAACCTACAACCACATCAAAATCACCTAACCAACAAGAAATTTGAAGAGAAAACAAGTAAAACTCAAACACAATCCAAATAAACACCAAGAAAGCATAACAAACTTAAACCAAACATAATCATAACCAAATAAACAAGTAAACAAAGACAAGAAAAAAAAAGTAATTATGCTAGGTTAAAGTCATTAGCTTAACCATTTCACATGCATTCATGAAAGAGTGGAAGAATGGAAAGAGATGACTTCCCTTTCTTATAAGTATGTCCCTCTATAGTATGGCTTGCATCTATGCCCATTGACCTAGAATGCTTCACCCTTGTCATTTTCCAACTCCAAAGCTCCATGGGGAAATATTTGAAGGATCTTGAAGGGTCCACTCCATCTTGACTTGAGCTTTCTAGGAAATAACTGAAGTCATGAATTGAATAAAAACACCAGGTCCCCACTCTTAAACTCCTTCTTTTTAATATGAGCATCATGATACGTTTTTGCTCTTTATTTGTACAACTTAGCATTTTTATAAGTTTCAAATCTCAACTCTTCCAATTTATCAAGTTGTAACAATCTCTTCTCACCTGCTAGCTTCCGTTCCATGTTCAACTTCCTAATAGCACAATAGGCCCAATGCTCTAACTCCAATGGTAAATGGCAAGCCTTGCGATACACAAGTCGATATGGTGTGGTACATATAGGTCTTTTTTTAGCTATCCTGTATGCCTATAAGGTGTCATCTAGCTTCAAAGCCCAATCCTTTCATGAAGTGCTTGCTACCTTCTTAAAAATCTTCTTCAACTCTCTGTTCACCACCTCCACTAAGCCACTGGTTTGGGGGTGATAAGGGGTAGCCACTCTATGATGAACATTGTATCTACTCAAAAGAGCCTCAAATGGTTTGTTACAGAAATGGCTCCCTCCATCGCTTATGATCACTCTAGGCACCCAAATCTAGTAAAAATCTTCTTGATGAACTTTTAAATCACCTTACCATCATTAGTTGGAAGAGCTACAACCTCAACCCACCTAGAAACATAATCAACCCCAACTAATATGTAAGTGTTACCTAAGGAGGATGGAAATGGTCCCATAAAATCCAAGCCCTACATATCAAATATCTCCACCTCCATGATGTTTAAAAATGACATCTCATCCATCTTCGATATGTTGCCCACTCTTTAACACCTATCACACTTCAACACAAAATCTTGAGCCTCCTTAAACATGGTTGGCCAATATAATCTACACTCCAAGATCCGAGCAGCAGTCTTGTTAGCTTCATAATGTCCTATATAAATTGAGCTATGACATTGCATCAAAATTTCAAGCATTTCATCTTCGGGGATGCACTTGTGAATCACACTATCGTCACATATCTTATAAAATACAAATTCATCCTAAATATAGTGAGAACATTGAAATAAGAAGTGCTTTCTTCGTTGATATGAAAGATCGGAAGAAAGAATACCACCTGAGAGGTAGTTTACAATACTAGAAACCAAGGACGAAAAGGATTATCTACCATCATTAAAGCCTCATTAGGAAAGCTTTCCTCGATTTTCACTTCATTTTTATGGTGCCCCCTTTAAGTCGTGATAGGTGGTCCACTATAACATTTTCTACTCCCTTCTTATCTTTAATCTCAATGTTGAATTCTTGGAGCAAAGGCACCCATTGGATGAGCCTAACCTAAAAGATAAGAGTAAAATGTCTTACATGCAAATACCACTGCAAGCAATTCCTTCTCCGTAGTGGTGTAGTTCAGTTGTGCTCCCATCAAGGTCTTACTTACATAGTAGATGGCATGCAACTGCTTCTTTTTATGCTGGCCAAGTACACAACCAATATCATGGTCACTTGCATCATACATAATCTCGAAAGGAAGAGACCAATCTGGCGATGCCAAAATAGGTGCTATTGTAAATGCCTTCTTCAACCTGTTAAAAGAATCCAAACAATCATCATCAATAACAAAAGGCACATCTTTAACTAATAAATGAGTTAAGGTTCTAGCAATAAGAGAAAAATCCTTAATGAACCGTCTGTAAATGCATGACTAAGGAAGGCTCGAATACCCTTGATGTTGGTGGGAGGTGGTAGCCTTTCAATCACTTCAATCTTAGCTCGATCCACTTTAATCCCCTTGCATGAGAACTTATGGCCTAATACAATTCCCTCTTGGACCATAAAATGACACTTCTCCTAGTTTAAGACTAGATGAGGCTCCTCATATCTTTGAAGCACTCTATCTAAATTAAGCAATCAATGATCAAAAGAATCTCTAATCTCCAAAGACAGAGAAGTCATCCATAAATACCTCTATGAAGTTTTCATTCATATCCACAAATATGGCCATCATGCACCTTTGGCATGTGGCACGTGCATTGCACAAACCAAAAGGCATCCTTTGATAAGCGAAAGTCCCATAAGGATAAGTGAAAGTAGTCTTATCTTGGTCTTCCGGGTATATAAACACTTGATTGTACCCTGAATATCTATTAAGAAAATAATAAAAAGAATGACCAGCCACCCTCTCAATCATTTGGTCCAAAAAAAGATAAAGGAAAACAGTCTTTCTTGGTGGCCAAATTGAGCTTCCTATAATCAATACACACTCGCCAACTTGTGGTGGTCCTAGTAGAAATCTTTTCATCATGTTCATTCTCTATCACCGTCATGCCACCCTTCTTAGGAACACACTACACTGGACTTACCCACTCACTATCTAAAATGGGGTAAATAATCCCCGCATCTAAAATCATCACTACATTGGGGCTAATCTTCCTAATATTACATGAGGGCTAACCTTCTCTGTCACTCTCTCACATTTTTACATCATTCTTCTAGGTTAGTCCTATGCATCACCATATTGGGGCTAATGCCCTAATATTAGAAATTGTCATCCCATGACTCTCATCCTCTTCTTAATGGTTTCCACCACTTTCTCTTCTTGCTTACAATCCAATTGGTTGGAAATAACGATGGGTAGGGTATGGTTCTTACCTAAGAAGGTTT
Organism: Erythroxylum flavicans; assembly: GCA_027576715.1. NCBI lineage: Eukaryota > Viridiplantae > Streptophyta > Magnoliopsida > Malpighiales > Erythroxylaceae > Erythroxylum > Erythroxylum flavicans. The sequence goes on from JANZXP010083074.1 coordinate 25,290, forward strand.
ATCTTAAGTGGAAAGGTAAGGGTTTCAGCTCTAAAGTGGGGGACTTAATAATGAAAGGTGGTGTGGATGTATCTGTTCTCTCAAGCTTCTCTAGATCAACTTCTTCACATAATTTATGTTCTTTCACACTCTAATCCTTATGCACTTCAATAACTTCATCAACTTCCTCTTCAACCTCCTTCACACACTCATCCACAACATCAATTTTCATACATACATTATCATTCATCGATTTCTTCAAAGATTTTGACATATTAAATTCAACATGCTCATTGCCAATTCTGAACACAAGTTTCCCTTTATGCACATCAAATAATGCCCTACTGGTATTCATAAAGGGCCTACCCAAAATCAATGGACAATTTCTATCAGCTTCAAAATCTAACATAGCAAAATCAACAAGAATAATAAATTTGTCCACTTTTACCAACACATTTTCTACAACTCCAAATGGCCTCTTGATGGATTGATCTACAAGTTGAATTTACATGGATGTTGGCTTGACCTTTCCTAGTCCCAATCTCTTGAAAAAAGACAAAGGTAACAAGTTAATACTTGCACTTAAATTGCATCTAAATCACATAAGCATTTAGAAAATTCAAAGTCACCAACAACACTTGGAATAGTAAAACTCACTGGATCTTGCAGTTTTGAAGGCATTGTGCTTGATATGATCGAACTACAATGTTTTGTCAAAGTTACCATTTGACTATCCTCTGATGTGCGTTTGTGTTCGAGTATGTCCTTAAGAAACTTCGCATACTTGGACATGCACTCGAAGGTTTCTACCAATGACAAGTTAATCTGTAGCTTCTTTAGTTTCTCCAAAAACTTAGAAAACTGAGTGTCCACCTGATGTTGTCTTACCCTTTGTAGATACAAAAGTTTAGGTTTGTAGGATGGTGGTGGTACATAAGGCCTCTCTTCTTCTTTCTCTTCTTGTATCTCCTTGCATTTCCCTTAATCTTGGCTATCCTCTTACACGTTTGATTCCTCCACCTGCTTGCCACTTCAAAGTATAATAGCCTTGAGTTGTTCCCTTGGGTTGGCCTTAGTATTGCTTAGTAGGCTACCTATATTTTTAAGAGACAAAGCATTAGCAAGTTAGCTTCCCTGAACCTCCAATTTATGGACATATGAGGCATGGTTCTTGACAATATGATCAAATTGTTCCTCCATCCTCTTTTGACTTTTCTCCTAGCTCTAAAACATCGTCTTTTGTTCTCTTCTTAATTTTCCAGTTTGGACCCCAAAACATCCATTAGCTTATCCATTTTGCTCTCCATAGATCTAAGTCGGTCTTGCTAAAATCTAATAGGTCCTTGTGGTTTTGCTTAGCTACTTGTATTGTTATGGATTGTAAGTGTTAGAGTAAGGATTGTTACCTTTTTGTGGTTGGCCTAAGTAATTTACCTGTTCTGTACCACTAGCTCCCAACAAGAAACATTTATTATACTGTGGTTGTTTTGCCCACTTAACTCACACTGTAATTGCATAGCTTTAGTCATAGATGAAGATGCTCCTTGCATATTGCTCAACTACTTGGTAAGGGCTGTGATCTGTACCAGTAAAGTTGTAACAGAGTCAATTAGGATCATACATTTTTAGTCCTTTTGTCCCTGTCTACTCCTCTTACTTAACCACATACAACTATTATTCGCCAACGTTTCCAAAAGATCATGAGCTGTATTAATAGTTTTTCTCATCAAAGAACCTCTAGTAGCTGCATCTATGGTTCCTCTTCTGCTTGGATTTATACCATTGTAGAATGTCTGCAAAAGGAACTCCCTCAGAAGGTTGTGGTAGGGTAGCTTCTTTATAATTCTTTAAACCTCTCCCAAGCTTTATATAAAGACTTCCCATCACTCTATTGAAAATTTGTGATTTCGTTTATGATTCTTGTTTTTTTGATCAAGGGGAAGTATTTAGCAAGGAATGCTTGGGCTAGCTGTTCCCAAGTAGTGATCTACCCTGAACTGAGCGATTTATACCATGCCTTCACCCGATCTCTCAAAGTGAAAGAAAACAATAACTTCACGGCATTGTCAAACATGCCATTAAACTTGAAGGTGTCTCAGATCTTTCAAAAATTTGTAAGATGGACATTGGGATCTTCGTTAGACAACCCATGAAATTGTAAACTACTCTGAAGTATGTTGAGGAGTGTCGGCTTGATTTCGAAATTATTA
>JANZXP010083094.1:0-27454 GCA_027576715.1 Erythroxylum flavicans
TAAGGGTGTGGTTACCTCTCCCTTGTAGACGCGTTTTCCAGTTTTGGGTGAGTCTGGAAGAACAAAACCGTGCGGGCTAAGCCCAAAGCGGACAATATCTGCAAGCGGGTGGTCTGGGCTGTTACATGTTTTCTGCTTCACGCTTCCAACTGTTGCATACATTTTGCTCCTTTATGTTGCTCTGTCATTTTACTCCGTATGCTTCCAACATGTGATGTCGTTTTTCTCACCTCCCAGCAACTTCTTGGTTGTCATTTTTTTGGACTGAATTTGTTTTCTTCTTGCTCTAATTTTCTTCTTCTTACTCCATGAAGATAAGTAAATATTAATTTTCAAAAATTGATCCAATTGTTGTGCTTTAAACCCACTTTAATTTCTTTGTTTCCAAATTGTACCTAAAATCATATATAAATTAAAGTGAGTATTTTAAGCATTTTCATGTCATCAATCTCTAAGTGTAAATGATTAAATGTATTAACAATTGAACACATATCATTGCCTTTAGGAAAACAATTTATGCCATTTGGAAGGAGAGAAAACAAATAGTTTTCCAATGAAAGGAGCTTCGTAACAACTACATTTTTCAAGGTTTGGTAAGCTCAATTAGGGAACAACTCATTATGCACAAGATCCATCTCATATATAACATAGGCTCATTTGTAAAATGGGGAATCTAATATGCAGTGGACTAGTATTAATTAAATTTATACAAATTAGAAATGATCTTAATATAAATCTTCCTTATACACACTTTAACTCAAACTTGGGTTTAACTAGTTAGTTTAAAGAGCTGTTCAATGTATGGTTATAGTTAAACTTTATTGGGGCATTGCTTTTAGGAATAAATAACTAGTTTTCTCCCCTAGTGAAAAAGGTTATCTCCCCCTAGTGAAAAAGGTTATCATCTTAGCTCATAATATGGCTATTAAGCCATTTATTTCTTAATCAAATTATACTCCTAAGCTTGTATATTTTAAAAGAAAGGAGATATTAGATTCAAAAGTTTATAACCTTTTAGAAAATTTTAAGGGTAATTATTAAAAAATCCTAAATTTTTCTAAATTTTACAATTCTAACCCGAACTTTAAAAAGTGACAATAAAATGTTTAAACTTTCTTTTTTTTTGCAAATATAGCCTAACATTAATCTTTCCATTAACGTAGCTGACTTGACATACCATGTCACCTACCATCTTTCCCACATAAATTGAACATGAACTTCATCTTCCATGTCAACAAAATATAAAATTTAAATAAAAATAAAATATGAAAATAATTCATTTTCTCTTCTTCCTTTCCTTGTAACTTCTACTGTCACTAAGAAGATGGTAAAAGAATTGCAGAAAATGGCTACCGATTTATTTAAGTAGTATCAGTGATATAGATATATATATGTATATATATCTATAATGAAAGAACAAAAAGGTGACTACTAGAGGGAAAAAGAAAAGGAAGGGAAAGCATAATGATGCTATTTTATTTAAGTGAGTTGCATGGTAATTTGATTGATTGCCAAAGTTTAATGAGAACTATTAGGAATAAGCTCCATAAACATTAGCTTATCTAAAAACATCTCCCTATAATGACACTCATGGCTACAAAATGCCTACTCTTCCCTAGAATTATATCATTAATTCATGATCAAAATGTTTAGTATTAACATCATTAACTGAAAAAGTTAAATAGAAGACATGACATAGCCAATAGCTCCTTTTTTTTTATAAACTTGATTCAGTCGACCATGTTAATAAAAACTTGGAGAACTAGGAAGGAAGAGAACTTAAAAAAGAAAAATGTTTGATCAAATACCATAAGATTTTAAGCTAATTCAACAAGATCACAACAATTGAATAAAAGGAATTAGCCTAAAAGGGAAACTTAAGCCAACTTGTACATTTAAATGTCTTTTCTCTACCCAATATCCTTTCTAAAATTGTCACAGCAACTTAAAAAGCTCTCGAATAAATACCTTGACTCATCATTAAAAAAAAAAGTGTTTTCTTTTAGTAAGATAATCCATCAACACTAGAGCAACTTTCAACAATATAATTATCAAAGATATGGGTAGTTGTTAAGATTGGATCATATGAGATGATACAATTATAATTCTTAGAGAGCTCCATCTCATATGTAGAAATACAATCGGTGAAATTGTGGGTTGATTTTTCCATATCTATACTCAAGTTAGCTTATTCGAATATTGTTTTCTTAGTTGGAGAAGGAGATAGAGCAAAAGAAAAAGAACCCAATTGAGAGTTTCATGTTTTGATCTCATAATCTCCAAGTCCAAAAGAGTTCAAAGGCTCTGTTGGTGACAAAGGAGATGTTTGGATTTTTAGATTTTTTCCAAACAAAGTTGTCCATTTTTGAGGTTTTGACATATTAGACTCATTTTTCCCTCATCAAATTGATGCTAAATTGATATATCAATATCCATCTTCTGTAATGCCATCTTTTTAGTGACAGTGGAAGAGTTCGGGAGAGGAAAAAGAGAAAATGAGTTATTTTCATAATTCATATTTATTTAAAAAATATATTTTTGATGTGGAAAATAAATTCCATGTGTTATCCAGTGTCAAAGGTAATAGGTGACATAATATGCCACATCAGCAACATTAACAAAAAAGACAAATGTCAGGTCATTTTCGTAAAAAATTAAAATTTTAAGCATTTTATTATTATATTTAAATTTTAGGTCATAATTACAAAATTTAGTAGAATTTGGCATTTATTTTATAGTTAACTTTTTTTAAAATTTAGTGCTAAACTTTTTGAAAATTTTAATTTAGTGAATAATCTTTCAAAAATTGTACAAATAAAGTCAAACTGTTATTTTTGCTTATATGACTAATAGGTGAGCATTTATGTGACGTTTGAAGGATGTGCCATGTAGGTAAAACTGACCTGTTGACTTTGACTTATATAATTGAAAACTTTAAAAGTTTGACACTAATTAAAAAAATTCTAAAAGATTAGGCAATATTTAGTTTGTTATCCCTACAAAATATCATTACTTATTTTAAAAATATATTCAATTTCTAAATTTTATTTATGACCTATTTTGTATAAATAATTAATAATTAACTTGAATGATTTTCTCAGCTAATAAATTATTAATAATTAATTGACATGAATGCGTACATCTTACCCTTCTCATTTTCTGCTTAGGCAAAAATTTGAGTATGTTTGATTTGATTTGGTTTTAATTGACATAATATATTTATGATTCCAGACAAAATTAGTAAAATAACAAAAATAGGTCGAATTTATTTTAGACAGGTAAAATCGTAAAAGAATACCGGTGATATAGTCGTTTCGCACCTTGTCCAGCATCGGATGCATCTTTAATTGATCACTACTATTCCGTTTCATGAACAGCATCACTTCCTTGAGAGTTCCGAATCGATTCCTCGTCCTTATCTACCTACAGTTCATTACTTCCCCTCATCGAATTCCACTCGGCTGCAATTTTCTCTCTGGTATGCTTTCTTTTTTTCCCTTCTTTTTGTCTTTTGAAGTGATGATCTTTTTTTTGCTTTTCTTATACATGTTCTGTGTAAACCTGTTGTACTGCTCCCTCTTTTGGGCCTCTGGTTGGTCTTGCTGAGTTTTTCTTTTTCTCTCTTTCTAATGTATTGCCTGTTAATTTTCTCAAATTACTGGCTGATGTTATTGCTGAATTTTGAACAAGGTAGATGTATTTTGACTGGGGCAGTTTATTTTGAGATACAAACATGAGAAGCTGAGTTCTGTTAAACTATTTTTCTGCCTGTTGAAAGAAGAGTGTCCATTTTTTGGGGGCATTAAGTTTTGCAATTTTAAAAACCGGGCCTGGTTGGTTGGGATCATTTTTGCATTATGTTTTAATATTCATTTCCTTTTGTCTTTTAGTGATGGTTTTATGCTTTTTCCTCGTTATATGGCGGCTTTCATGCAGTTATCATTTTGGGGTTTGGATTACATGGTAAAGAGGGTATTTGGTTCCTTGCGTGGACGTGTCTCCTTGAAAATTGACGTCCCTAGAGGCTGGAATTTCAATCCAATTTGTTGCCATTACTGATGGATAATCTGTGAAATGGGAATATCTGATAATAGAAGGCGAGGAAGCTTATCAAAACAGCAAAGAATTGGCTGAAGTTCATTGATGGATGATTCAGCTAAAACAGTTGGTCCGAAAGGTCTGATAAAAACACATGAATTTATTAGAATCATCATCCAAAGCCTTTATTCATTGGGTTATAGAAAGTCTGCTTTATGTCTGGAATCAGAATCTGGCATCTCGTGCAAATCCATGGATTTGGAGTTGTTGGAATCACAAGTACCTGAAGGAAATTGGGATGGCTGCGTTAATACACTCAGTGCAATGGAGGACTTGCCGGGTGAGACTAGAGCTTCAGCTATGTTTCTTGTGTTTAAGCAATGCTTGCTAGAGTATTTGATTTGTGGAGAGGACTCATTGGCACTGACTGTTTTAAGAAAGCGGGTTCCTTTGTTTCGACTTGGCAGGGAAAATATGCATGATCTTGCTTTCAGTATTCTGTGCTGGAAGGATGTGGAAGTAGATAAGAAGGATGATAGTATCCGAGAGATGCGAAAAAGACTATCAACAGAACTGGTAAAATTACTTCCTCCACCAATTGTGCTACCTGAGAAAAGGTTGGAACATCTGGTTGAAACTGCTGTTATCTCACAAATTGAATCTTGTTTGTATCATAATTCAATGGACGCTATTTCACTGTATGAAGATCATTGCTGCACAAGAGATCAGCTTCCTTGTGAGACTGCTCAGGTGTGCTTCTTGCTGATCTTTAAAGCTATTTCGGCACAATGATGCGACATAATTAGTAAAATATAATTGTTGTTTTTGGTGTGTACGTGAGTGTGTATCAAAGTCAATGAAAATGTAACTATAGGTCTTCTGTTGTTATTGTTTAAACTTGTAATGCAAACTATATGGCAAGAATTTAATTTACTTAAGAACATTCGAATGATTAAATATATTGTCAAATTATTGATGCTTGTTAGTTTATTTGTTTCCTCATTTGTGCCTTTTCTATGTAAAATGACAATATTTTTAAAAGAATTGACTAAAAAACAGAGTAAAAAGGTGTTTTGAAACTCAAAGTGGTAAAGTTTTCCATTGTTAGTATTTTAAACATAGTCAAAGAATGGATCAGTTAGGATCATATAGGATTTTTTTTAATGATTCTAAATTATATTTCACAATATTTCAGGCATGGAAGAACTGCATTGATTTATTCATTGTGTACTTAATATTTACTCTTTCGTGCTGGTTGCTTAATCTGTTGCATACTATCTGCACCTTATGATTAGAGTATGTTGAAATTGTGCTGGGGCTTCATGGTTATTGTTGCCCTTTTGTAGAACAGCAATATCTTTCAAGTACATAGGAGCAGAAATAAATAAAAATCATGAGGCTATGGATAATATGTGTATTGGCTTATGTAGGCGTCCTGCATGTTGCTTCTATCACGTGTTTAAGTCATCCTTGTTCTTCCTTTCTTTTACAGATTTTGACCGAGCATAAAGATGAAGTTTGGTTTGTACAATTCTCCAATAATGGCGAGTACTTAGCCTCTTCTTCAAGTGATTGCACTGCCATCATATGGAAGGTACTATACTAATTTCTTATTTTGGCATGTGGTGAACTTGATTTCTTCATTTAATAACGCTTCTTGAGATTGAGAATTTACGCCTTGATGTATTCTTATTGTCAAAAATCCATTCAATTTAAAAGCTTTTAATTGTTTGCTGTGGCTTATGAGAATCAATTATTTTCTTAACATGCTCCTTTACCCAAGTATGGACAATTATCAATAAATTAGAATCCACCGTACTGCATCGTGGCTTTAGCTTGAGGCCTTCTAGTCATAAGAGCTCTAATACTGGTAAAAAAACAAAATCATTTGACTGCATTTAATCTGTTGGATGATATCCAATGATGGATCAAATATACTTGTAGCACTTTCATTATATGACTAGATTCGAGTACAAATATAACAGCTCTATAACATGTTGGAAATGCCGTTTTGTTGATGTGAACGGCAGGTCTTCATCCTCTTCATGTGTTGACAATGTTTGGAATACTGCCTCCTGATAGGAGGCTTTTGAGCTTAAAAGTTAATTGTTCAGTTGAGTTGTCACATATAATTTTGCATGGGGTTTTAGATCTCATCTGAATAGCAAATAGATCCATACAGCTCATTTTCAAGCTATTATAGCTGCAATAGTTCAGTAATGAATCTTATCATGATTTCTTTAATTGTTAGAGTTTAGCCATTGTTTTCAGTTGCCAACAGGGATATTTTTTTTTTTTTTCTGAGACATTCAACGGATCACTATTTCGTATTGGTCTGGCAACTCTCTTGAGGCTCAGCCTACAGTAATTGATTATAGAAAATTGGATCATTTAAACTTGCATTTTGTCAACCTACATGGATTTGGTATCGGAAAACTAGTGGCTCTGCTAGTTGATTTGATTATAAATAGTCAGTTATCTTATGCTGTTTGGCTGTACATGATTTGCATTTTACTGGGTTTATTTTTTGGTATGCTTTGCTTCTTATGTTTGATGATCTTATCGGTGGGATTCTTATCATTATTGTACCAGTTAACTGAAGGTGGGCTGATTTTTAGACACACACTAAGAAGTCACCAAAAACCAGTATCCTTTGTGTCATGGAGCCCTGATGATAGGAAGTTGCTGACTTGTGGAAATGGGGAAGTGCTTAAGCTGTGGGATGTGGAAACAGGTAGATGCAAGCGTACATTTGGAGATAATGGCTTCATTGTGAGCTCCTGCGCTTGGTTTCCCGACTCAAAGCAATTTGTCTGTGGCAGTTGTGATGCGCAAAAGTGCATCTGCATATGGGACTGCGATGGAAATGAGAGAAGAGCTTGGAGAGGCAAGAGGATCCCAAAAGTTTTAGATCTTGCTGTGACAGCAGATGGTAAAAATCTTATAGGCATATCTGATAAAGAAATTGTGATTCTAAATTTGGTGACAAATGCTGAAAAAGTCATTCGGGAACAGCACCCAATTACATCTCTTTCAGTTTCCTCTGATAACAAGTCCTTCATAGTCAATCTTAACAGCCAGGAGATTCATTTGTGGGATGTTGCTGGAAAGTGGGAGGAGCCACGGAAATATGTGGGCCACAAGCAACAGAAATACGTGATACGGTCTTGTTTTGGTGGATTGAATAGCTCATTTATAGCCAGTGGCAGTGAAAATTCATTGGTATGCTTCTGTTTTTCCTGCATTTAGATCCTCTCTTGAAACAATTGATAAAATGCCGTAATGACCATGCCCCAGGGTGACCATTTGATGTCAGTAGCCAATTATGTTGCTCTGCCTATGCAGGTATATATATGGAATAGGCGAAACTCTAGCCCAATTGAGGTGTTATCTGGCCATTTAATGACTGTAAACTCCGTGAGTTGGAATCCTAGGAGGCATCAAATGCTAGCATCCGCAAGTGATGATCACACAATCCGCATATGGGCACCTAGGAATGTACAGCATGACGAGTTGATTAAACCAATTGATGTGTTTCAAAGCCAGTGTACATAGGCTATGTTCTTGTCAGACATGTACGCGAACAAATTGTTCTTTCCTTCTGTACATTCCCAATCCTTCTAGCTATTCAGAATTGCGTATACAGCCCAATTTTAGATGTTCCAAAAAAAGGAGACTTGGATTGACTGAATGATTCTTGTTTGTGGCATTATGTGAGGTCTTGAGTCTGGATGAAATATTAAACGTGCTTTTGCTTGGTTTTGATAACCTGGTTCACGTGAATATGCTTCCCTGGATGGAAATTATTAATACTGGCAGGAATTGCTTGTAAAGCAAAAAAGATTACATGTGAATATTCCGCTTTTGCCTAAAATGAAAAACTTTATTTCCTGCATTCTCAATTCATGGGTCCTATCTTATCCTTTCTCAACTGCTACTACTACTACAGGAAATTGTATTATTATCTAAATCTTTAAATTTAAATTTTAAAAATATTAATAGGCTTTTTTGGTATTTTATTTTTACAATATCAAAATCGGTAATTCTAATACGGTCTGGCTTGCATATGGACTATTGGTCCCAAAGGTATGAGGGGTATTTTGGTCATGAAAATATGAAATAGGTTCGAACAACAGGAGCAATTAATCTGACTCGAGACTTCTACGGTCTAATGACTTAGCTCTTGTTTTAGGTTTTGACGTACGAAGACCAATCCTAATCCAAAATACAACACCTGAGATGAGCCCTTGCATTTTTTAATTGTACTCCTATCGATAGCTCCTTTTTTGTAACCTCAAATCCTTAAAAGAAATGAATTAGGGTTTAATTAGCTATTTAATCTGTCTTTCTTTGCAATTGCAAATTTCTTTTGTTTGGCTGCAACATGCTTATGAACGTCAATCGTAAGAACGAAGAGATGACAGGAAATGCCTTGCCGGATGATCGGAATCTGGTTCAGTCTCCGGCTTGCAGTGACCCCCTTCAAAGGTATTTTATTGCATTCACATTAAATTCGGTGACTAGGGACTGAATATGTTCCTTTCGCTTCTTCCTCTTTGTAAATTTGAGTTGAAAAGTTTGGTTGGTCTTAATCAGAATGTCTTATTGTTTGTCTGATATGGATGAGCTAGAAGTGAACTTTATTTGATTAATAATTTAATATCTTTAATTAATAGACCTAGAATTGAACTTTATTTGATTGAGGGGGACTAGAGTTTAGTCTGCTGAAGTTTTGAGATAGGTTTAGTCAATTGGAGTTGAAATGTGGCTAAGTTCTGAAAATATTGAAGCTTTTGTCTGAGTTGAGTTTGATAATTGTGACTCAACTGGATATTGTGTGTGTCTGTGTGCTATTTTTATCCTTTTGGATTATCGAAAGTTCATTGATTCATTATTTTGTTGTGCTTTTGTTTTCAAATTTTTACAGTAGTAGGAATGTGTTGTGCTTGCTAATGCGGAGGGAGATATGCCACAAAATGAAGCATGTGCCAAAAAGGCGGTGGGGAGAAGCATCTCAATTGAATGCTAATCTTTTATCTATGGCTCAAAGTGAACCGTCAAGAGATGTTAGGCGTGGTCTTATTTCTTGGTATTTCAATGATTTCAGTTTTATAGTTATGTCTGTTTTGGACTTTCTGTTTCAGATTTGCCTTTTTGTTTATTGACTTTCTGCTATATCTTAGGGTTGAGGCAGAGTCTCTGCGCCATCTATCAGCCAAGTATTGTCCTTTGGTGCCTCCTCCTAGATCAACCATCGCAGCAGCATTTAGCCCTGATGGAAGAACACTTGCTTCTACTCAGTAAGTTCTTTTTGCAGTTATACCCTTTTATTTGTGATCATGCAAGTTGTGATTGTAATCTTGTCCCCCTTTCTCTCTCGTCCCACTGTAATAATATTTGCAGTGGTGACCACACTGTGAAGATAATTGATTGCCAGACTGGAAATTGCTTAAAGGTGTTGAGTGGTCATAGAAGGACTCCTTGGGTGGTGAGTTTTAACGTCAAGTTTTTGAGTGCATGGTAGTTGACATTTTTATTTGAATTTTGTTTCCAATTATGACTGATAACTTGAATTCATGGCTGCTGTTCACAGGATGCAAAATAATACATTTTTTCTACTGTAAATCTATATTCTTATATCATGTTGTCTAGTTTACACTGAATTTCTAGCTATACAGGTTAGGTTTCACCCATTGCATGCTGAAATTCTTGCCAGTGGGAGCTTGGATTATGAGGTTCGCTTGTGGAATGCAAGGACTGCAGAGTGCATAGGGTCACGTGATTTCTGTAATTTAAACTCAGGCTCTTGTTATTCTTGATATTTTTTCAACTATTGTTGATTAATTATTATTGCTTAAGATGAAGTTAACCTTTTGAATTTATTTTCTCTTAGATCGTCCCATTGCCTCCATTGCCTTCCATGGTGAAGGAGAGCTATTGGCTGTTGCATCTGGTCACAAGGTGTGGTTTTGGTCCTTTAGTGTAGGTCAATGTTCCTTATATTCCTTTCCTATAATTTTGATACATCATATTCTAGTTGACATAATGTTACTGTACTTTTTCAGTTATACATATGGCACTACAATAAGAGAGGGGAGGCTTCCTCGCCATCGATTGTGTTGAAAACAAGACGCTCTCTTCGAGCTGTGCACTTTCACCCACATGGTGTTCCATTTCTTCTGACTGCTGAGGTGAATACTTTAAGGAGTGTTTAATTGATATTTTATCCATACCATCCCGTAGATTACATTATTGGACTGATATGCAGGTCAATGATCTTGACTCGTCAGATTCCTCAATGATTCGAGCGACATCTCCTGGTTACCTGAGATATCCTCCTCCTGCCGTTTTCGTGACAAATGTTCACTCCAGTGATCGAGTTAGTATGGCTGCTGAAATACCTCTTATGTCATTTCCTTTCTTGTTTGTGCCTTCTTTTACTGTAGATGATAGCAGAATAGATGTTAATAGACATGGTGGTACAAGTATAATGCAAGTAGATCCTTCTGCACCAACGCAGTTTCAGGCGGATGCAAATGCAGTGGAGAACTATAATACATTAGTTTCCCCCATGGAGACATTTTTGGCAATTCCATCTTGCTCGTATCTTGGTACATTAAGTAATGCTTTTCCCAGTGCAATGAGAAATGGTTTTTCTAGAGCCACAGGAGACGCTATGGATATGGATGAAATGAATCCTGTTGGGGAGACCCAGCGTGGGAGATCTACTAACCTAGATACTTTTGTTGGTGTTGGTGGTGATGGTGGTGGTGGTGGCAATAGTGCCTTGGATAGAGTATCTAGACACATCCCTCCTGTTCAACAACATGCAAACTTTAGCCAAATTCATCAACTTTTACTGCCTAGAGATCCAACTTGGTGGGAACTACCCTTCTTGCAAGGATGGCTGATTGGTCAAAGCCAGGCTAGTGTTTCCTCAGCAGCTTCTCCTAATAGTGGTGATCATGAGCATTCAGCTCAGTATACAAGTCCTATTCATTATGTGGAAGCTGCAGTGGCTTCTTTAGCAATGCCTGGAAACACCAGCCTGTCAGGGACTTCCAGTAGATTGGGATTGCAACATCGCAGTTCACGTTCTCGCTTTTCTGTACCTGAATCTGGTGAATTTTTGACTCCTATCAATACACAACAGAACGACACTGATAGTCAGCCCATATTTAACAGAATCCACTCTGAAATCGCCACATCACTGGCGGCTGCAGCTGCTGCAGAGTTACCTTGCACTGTAAAGCTCAGAGTTTGGTCACATGATATAGAGCATCCTTGTGCACCCCTCAGTGCTGAAAAATGTCGTTTAACTATACCGCATGCTGTCCTTTGTAGGTTAGTAAAATTCTTTTGATGAATTCCTTGATATCAATATGGTAGTGTTATCTACTGCTTCTGTTGTTATCTGTTGCTTTTCTACTATACCTTGATTTTTTCAACCAGTTTTTATATCTTTATTGTCACATTTCTCTTACCTTTTATTATAAAAATGACCTTTGCAGTGAAATGGGTGCCCATTTTTCTCCGTGTGGCAGATATTTAGCTGCATGTGTTGCATGCATGCTCCCTCATATGGAAGCTGATCCTGGACTACCTAATGTGGTTCATCAAGATGCTGGTACTGCAACTTCTCCCACTCGACACCCCATTTCTGCTCATCAAGTTATGTATGAACTTCGCATATATTCTCTGGAGGAAGCAACGTATAACTCTTATCCAACTCCTTGGAATTGACTCTTTATTTCCCTTTAATTTGAAGAACAGCTGTTTTTTTCTAAAATTTTGTTGTTTCTACTCAGATTTGGTTCGGTGCTTGCATCTCGAGCAATTAGAGCTGCTCACTGTTTGACGTCAATCCAGGTCAGCGTCTTCTGATAGGTGTAAGGGATTTGTACACACACACACACACACACACACACACACATATTATTTTGTGGGTGTCCTGGTATGCTTTGACAATAGGCCTTCCCCCATAATTAATATTTTTGATTATCATTATATAGTTCCATGGTATCCTTATTAGTTTCATTGAGCTATGGCTACTTATGAATTGGTCTAAGGTTCTGAAGCTTTTGGCTAGACTGAGCAACTTGACACAGCAGTGGTGTTACAACAATTTGTATGGTCCGCATAAAGAATTTTGGCATAAGTTTCTTCCATGATACTAGACTTATGTGTGATATCGTGGACCATCTTTAAATTGTTTTTTTTGTGTGCTTGCAGTCAAACTGGTTGTTTGGAGATGCACTTGAATGAGATTCAATTATTAGATTACTGATATTTTGACATGTAAATTTACTTAATGCTATTGTGAAATTTCTAATATTACTTTTAGATGTGCTTGCTGTTTTCTATACAGTTCTCACCTACTTCTGAACATATATTATTGGCTTATGGTCGACGTCATGGGTCCCTTCTTAAAAGCATTGTTATTGATGGAGAAACAACATCACCAATTTACACGGTTCTGGAGGTAAAGAGTTCATATTCCTGTCAATGTTCATTGTTTCTTTCCCCATGGTACTGTAATTTTATGATAATTTCCATGCGAGTGACATAATTGATGCTGAACTTTTCCTCTGATATTTAAATGCCAATGACGGAAGACTATTAAACATTAATAGAAACTTCAATGAAAAAGATTCAGTTGGTGATAAAGTGAGAAGTTGATGGAATTCTTTAGTGTGGATATGATGAAATCAGCTTTCTTGTAGAATTAATCTTTGGGTTGTCACGAAGATGAAATCTATTTACTACTAGAATCAATCTGTTAGAGTTAGGTGTCTGGACAGTTAGAGAGTACTCAGAAATGTAATACGAATATTATTCAATACTACAGGAAGAACCCAAAGAAGGTTTTGATCCTACCCAAGCCAAAAGGCCGTAACTACAATGATTCTTAAAAATTCCAGAATTCTTCCCTGCTCATTTCTGTCCCCTTTAATACTAACATTTTCTGACTTTCTAACCACTCTGCCACGCTGGCACTAACAAACTTCTAATACTAACAACGTATTCCTGCTCAATTCTTATTCCCACGAGTGTAAACCAACAAGGGTTTATGGGCTGAATCACTGGCCCCTTTGCTCCCGCTAACCCTGCTATCACAATCCTTGGATTGTAGATATGATGAATTTTGGGGGTGGGTGTGTGGGTAGGTGTGCGGGCTTGTGTTAGCAATAAATGAAAACATAGAAATTGTGATGCCATGGTGGATACTTGAAAACAATTATTGTTGGAGTTAAACTGCCGTCATTTTACTTCGAATATTTGCATACTTGGGTTACATGTGCACTTTGGTTCAGGCATGCACAATTTCATATATTTTTTAGTATGCTTCTTGTTACTTTTATTTAAAGTGACAACCTTTCAGTGTAACCATGTATTTCTGTTATTTAGGTTTACAGAGTTTCAGATATGGAGCTAGTCAGAGTGCTTCCCAGTGCAGAGGATGAAGTGAATGTTGCTTGCTTTCATCCTTTTGCTGGTGGAGGCCTTGTTTATGGAACCAAGGTATGCATTGTCCGATGATATTCACATATTTTTAGTGTTCACTGTTGAGCTGTGCAACTTTTTTGCAGGAAGGGAAACTTAGAATACTCAGGTTTGATGGTGCTCAAGGTGTGAATTGCACAAGGAGAAATTATTTTCCCGAGGATAACATGACAGAGGTATAATAATGTCTGAAACTTTCTGGCCTACTAACTGATTTTTGTGAGATTTCAAATTGTTCTCATTAGGATTTCGTCATCTGGGTTTGTACATCTATGTGGTACAGGTTTTGTTTGCATACTATTAAGATAAGGTTGTTACCATTTTGTATTGGGTTTCACTTCGATCTGCAGTGGATCTTGCATCGTGTGTGTGTGTAGTTGATTGACTGCGTTGCCTTACCAAAGTAAAGCAATCTTTAATGTTTTCTAAATGAACTTTAAAGTTTCTGTTTCAACTTTTCTGAAATGATGTGTACATAACGAATCATTCTCTTTATGTTTTGGTATCGATTGTAGGTCCAGACATATACTGTAGAAGGTTAGGGATCCCACGGTTTAAGTTACTGCGAAGACACGTAGACCTTGCTGCGGACATTGTATGGTTATGTTCTTATGTTTCATGGTGATTTAGCATTATAAAGGCATGGCATGGCAATTTGAATTTCGTCCCCTTGTGGTTGCTCGTAAACAAAAGCGCTGGTCATAGGTTGTCATGAGTTATATAAGCTTTAATTATTTGTGGTTATCTGCAGGAACCTCGGAGCGAGCCTCGCTTGAAGGTGCAACTACCGGTTATATGCAGGAACCTCGGAGCGAGCCTCACTTGAAGATGCAACTAACAGCTGGAGTTCTTCACTTGCTAACTTCACACCATGTATTCTAATTCGTGTACTAAAATGTAAAGGATTCGTGTACAAATTCTTTATTAATACAAGTTTTGTTTTTTTCAACCAATGACAAGCAGACGAAAGCTTTTTCACGACATGATTGATCCGATGACTCGAAATAAGAGTGTTTTCTCCTAGACAAAACTTATCAATCCGTGCGACAAATAATTGATCAATTTAAAGATGCCACGTATGCCTAAATTTTGGTAGTTCTTTACATAGATTGACGGGCCATAAGCACACACGTTTCTGTTTTGGTGGTATATATCCCTTTAAATTCTTTTTTTTGTTTATTATTTTTAAAAGTTGAGAAAAACTTTTGAGATTGGTAAAAAGTAAGGACTATTATGGAGCCATGTGAAATCGGTAAACAATCAACTCTATATCTTTTATTATTTTTATCCCTCCTCTTTGCTAATAATAGCATTTTCAAATTCCATATAAATCTTTTTAACATTAGATTATGTAACGTACTGACCTAAATAGGGTTATTATTTTGTAACATGGATTGAAATTTAACTATATAAATTTAGAATTTCATTCTATAATTTAAAAAATTATTTAAAATAGTATTTGATATTGCATCGTATCAAAACTAAAATTAACACCAATTTTGATCCAGTATTTATAACTTTTATTTTTCCTCTTCACAAATGAAATTTAGCATACTGCTACCATTGAAGTAACAAAATTATAAGAAAACAAAGAAAAATTATTGGTGTCCCTTCTTGCTCTAAATTGATGATGATATATACTATTAAAGATGATAATATGTGAAGTCGGATTTAGAGGAATCTAAAGAGCTTGTGAAGTCTACAACTCATTCGAGTTTGAAAATTAATAAAAACTAATCATTCAAATATGCTTCTTTGTCATTTCTTATTACTATAAGCTATTCCAATATCATGCGTTAGATCTATATTAAGAGGTTATGTTATACAATTCACAACCATTATAGAGGCATTGGACATTGGAAAAAGACAAAATGCTGAAGACAACTACCTAAAGTAAAGGAGAATAAGAAATATTTAAGAGAAAGAAATATAGTGGCATTAAATTTATATAAGGAATAAGAAATATCAAATGATCAAACATAAGCATATTAAATTTCTCCATCTAATCTTTTGTTCTTCCAGATCTATAGATCCATCAACTACATAAGCTAAACAAGACCATAAAACATGCAATATAAGAGTTAGAACCAATAAATGTTGTGGAGTGATTGAATTATCTCAAACATCAATTACCATTATAGAAGATGTGGAAGCAAGTATTGATAGACAAATCAGATAACATAAAAGATATGCATGTTATTTGTACAACAATTGTTAAAATGATATCAAAGATAAATAATTGTTGGCAAATAACATACCATTTGATGATATACAAAAAGTAATTTTTAAAAAACATAATTAATTATGTTGTCTATAATGATTATTTTTGTTAAAAAACTTTTGACCATAAGTTGTAAATTCTACTCAAGTAAAAGCTTAGCTTAACTCTTATAGAAAGTCTAAATTAAATTTTTTACCTTAAGTTCAAAACTTCTTGATCTATTCCTTATTTTACTTACGCAACTTCAACATTACTTAATAACTATACAGTATTACTACCTATAGTGCTAAAATACATATGGAAGAAAATTGTACTTATATTTACATATTTTGTTAAAGGCCATACCACCATTTACAATTTATTCACTAATTTTTGCTATAGTCAAATTCATCAACATTTCACACCACTTCCTCTATATTAAAAAATCATTATCTAAATCATATCCAATTATGCAATAAACTGATTAAATTAATATATGATTATTATCAAATAGATATAAATTCATTATGGGACATTTTCGAAACTTCTAAAATGATGAATGACCTTCTTTATTTTCACATTTTATGTCTGTCATATATTTCTTTAAATAAAATTTTAGAAGGATGAATGACCTCTATATTAACATTATTTGTGCTTGTCAACATGAATTGAGGCTTAATAATAATACAACTACTGAAAAATAATATTCAATGGTAGTAAGCTTGTATCTTGGATCTAAAACAATAGTAATTATTGTTATATTACTAATCATATTTCAATAACTATCAAATTTTCTCATCATCTTATTTCCCATTGTTTGAATCACCTCACTAGAAGAAATTACCTACTCAGATAATGTTAACTTGATCTCACATATGTTAGGTAAACAAGGTCAAGGTGCAAATTTTCCTATAGTGTTTCACAAAAGTTCTATGTTAATGCCTGCCATTATCAATGGTACAACCTTACACCTTAATGTTTACAAAATGATACTATTTTTTACCCCAAATCCTAACTTTTTTAAGTTTATGTTAGTTGTGCATAACTAGGCCATTAACCCATCCAGGTATGCGGTACAATTGATATATTTGGAACATATTGATGAACCGATATCATTCATCTCTATATTATTGAGGGAGATGAAAATGGAGAAGATATAGGTGTTATGAAAACAAATATGGGTGTTGATAAAGCTTAGGTGGCTAAAACATGCATGACGTACCTTATGGGTGATGGTTGAAGCTTGATTGGATGAAAACATAAATGCAATGGCTACTATAAGTGATGTTAAATTAGATGTACATATAGATGCAAATCTTGGATCAAATGCAAATGTTGGATTAAATGCAAATGTTAGATTAGATGCTAATGATATTGAAGAGGAGGAGGAAGGAAATGTGGGGCAAAAAAATGAAAATGATTATAACTTAGAATTTGACATTATTGTTAATGAAGCTTATGATATCATTTACATTAAGTCTTTATTTCTTGGGAGTTTCTTGGATAATGATGAATATCATAGTATTGAAGAATTAGATGCAGCTTTAAGGTGACCTCTATATATATTCTTAATGTTGTAGCCATTAAGGATGATATTAAAAGTAAAACGCTTTAAAGAGGTAGTAGTTGACAAAACATATAGATATTGAAAATTTCAGTCAACAAGTACCTAACATTAACATTGGAAGTCAACATAGTGTGAATGAAACTTGACAAAGACGTAGTTTTTGCTACACTTCTTTTAAGGGGATTAATTGTCTATATCTAACTTATTTTAGTTGAGTGAAGTATGATTAGATCTAATTCTGCATACAATGAATGTAATTTTTGGATTTTGTACCATGGTTATGAATTGTCCAATGATTTGCTATATATGCATTCTACTATATTTCAATGAAAACAACCATTAAATTATAAGGAATTTCTGTGTGATCTTTGTTGCCAAATTTGGTAATTGGTAATGGAATTGTTTTAGTTCTGTTTTTGTTTATAGGTAATTAAAAGATTGGAGGCAAAAAATGTGTTTATAATAGATGAATACCATAAGTAGTGCATTGACCAATCATAAGATTATGTTCATGTTGCTTGTGTTTGAAAATTCCTAGAAATTAATAGATGAAATTGATTTAAAGAAATGTGTTATTTTGAAAATATGTTTGTGTTACTTGTCTATGGAAATTATTGCTAGAAATCACAAAAGTTAAAAATGTGCTTATGTTTTTTTTTTAATTTGATGAAATTATCATTAATAATAGTGTAAACTATTTACAACATTTCAATGAAGACTACCGTGAGACCATTGACAAAATATTACATTAATAAGTCAAAAATAAAATATGCATACAATTCAAGAGGATGAATTTATAAGTTCCATTTACTTCGCGAAGCAGTTGACAAGTCATGGTGTGCTTCGTTTGCTATGAGGAGATTTCGGATGTTGATGATGTTTGTAGCCAAATGATATTTTTTTTATTGCCACCTGAGTGTAAAGTCTGTAATTTCTTTTCCATCCAAATATAGTAGATTGTGATAATAAGTGTTGTTGCATGAAGTATTCCATCCTTCTTTTGGAGCTGAGGACTACAGGTAAAAAAGGTCAAAGTGTCATCCCAATTATAAAGATGTGGGATAAAGTTCGAATTTGTGCAGCATTTGACTCCATACTGCTTTTGAGTAAGCACAAGTGAAAAAGAAGTGATTGCGATCTTCAATCGATAGCTTGCAAAGCTCACATATAGGATCAAAATTACCATGCCAACGATCTTTAGTACTTGGATGATTTTTGATGACTAGCGAAGTAATTATAGAGGCTCTCGGGTTGAGGGAGTTCTTCTCGATGAGCTTGTACTAAGGAACTTGCGACCGTTTGTTGTGCCAAAATAAGTTCTAAAAATACCTAAGCTATCTTACTCGTAAGTATACGAGGTAGTTGTAGATGATTACCCAGAGTCGTCTCTAACTGAGGTGAAATTGGTCCACTCAAATTAATCTTAAATAATAAAAAAACGCAATCCTAAACATTATATCCTGATTTGTTGAGTAAAAGCTTTAAAGAAAAGTGCACAATTAGAGTAAAAAGTAGACTGATTTCACTAAAAGCAAAAACGTGTTGGTTAATCGATATGGAAACTCTTGAGAATTAACTTCACTTGTTTAATCTCCTTGCATGACGAAGGTGAATTAATTGGATAATTGTCTTCCTAAAATTACCAATTGGGTTCTAACATCAATTCAAATAACAAACTAATCTAACTTTCGTAGTCGACAAGTTTATCATCCCAATTAATTATTAAACCAACTAATAATTGCCCACTTAAGTTAATATATTTCTAATGGAAAACTTACGCATTCATAGTTTCTCATTTTATATTAAACTTCTTCTCTCGGTTCTTCATTGAATACCAAAATGATGTAAAGTTTGATCATGTTATTATATACAATAAACTCAAAAACTATGGCAATTAATAAGACAATAAAATAGTCCCTTCATCATACACAATCAATTAAATTAGCTACATTAATCCTCAAGAACAAATGATCAGCCCATCATAGAATAAACACAATTCATCATCTTCAAATACTTCAATCCCATATTCAACAATAACAAAGAAATATCAAAGCAATAAAATAGTGAATAAACCTAAATGGACTATCAGACTTTAATAAAGAAAACAAGTTCAACAAAGAAATCTTATAATGTAACATAGAAATAAAGCAACAAATATGAAACAGAGTAAGCAAACGAAGGGTGTTCAGATGAGAGAGTTGATGGTGGGTCTCCTGCCAATCTCAAGCTCTCTGCATCAACTCTTGCCTTTTACCTCCACTTGGTTCTCACCCAGATGATCAAACGCTCACAGTGGCTTTCACCCTTACTTCCTTTCTCTACTCTTTCTTTCTTCTTTCTTCATAGCCCAAGCTCTCTGCTTCTCCACCTCCACACCTTCTCTCTATTCTTTTTGCTCTAACCTATCAGTCTAGCCTCGCCTAGCCGACTTTCCTTTTCACATTTAGAGCACAAGTGTAGGTTTAAGGTTGTTACGTCGTCAAAACTTGCACCTGTCTGATTTAAAAACGAGTGCAAAATAAGTTGTCACACCCATACCTTGGGAGTCATAGGTGTGACTCCATTTACATGAATGTTTTTAATTAATTCATGTTGCATGCATAATTCACGTCCAAGTTCATTCTTTCATGTATAATTTTTCTTATTTCCATGCAACATTCACAAGACAATCCAATTATCATTCATGCAATATTCACACCATTTTCACTTAATTCATATTAAATCTGAATTAAATTGTAAGAATTTGTAACCAAAATCAAGAAATGAATGTAAGAAAATTTCAATAAATTTAGACACAACACTGTTCTGTATGGAAAATCTTATTACAAGATGTATTTGTGTATATGCAAGTGGGGCTTAATTTCCAAAGTATTTTGTCTTCATCATCGGAGCTGTTTATGATCATTGGAAGATATTAAGAAAATTGACTAAAGCCTTGGAAATTTCCAAACCATCTATCTGCTAATATAAGGGAGGAGACTTTGTATTTGGAGGGCAACGTCTATCGAGGTGGGGTAGCTCATCTCTGTGTATTAAAGGATTGAAATCAGTTCAATTATCGTATCAGAACCAAACAAAGTCCTCTTTTCCAGTTTATGGCAAATCCAAGGGTATATATTCTCTCTTGTGTGAAGCATTTTTGTAAATATCCACGACCAGCTCATAAATGATTGTAATTGCTAGAACTTTTAAGTATGGAAGTAGTTTTTATGTATCCACCGAATCCAAAGAGCCTTTTTATCTACATAAAGCCTCCAAATTTTTTTGCATAGGAGTATCTTTTGCATAAAAGTGGTTGATGGAATGCCTAAGCCCCCATGACTTTTAGGGATGGTGACCTCCTCCCATTTCACTTTAGCCTTCTTTGCATTCTTTAAGGAACCCGACCAAAGAAATGTTGTGATTGTTCTATCTATCTCCTTAATAAATTTTTTGGAAGAACAAGGTGATTGATCCAATGGATGTGTAGGTTGCTCAATACCAAAATGATAAGGGTGACTCGAGCTGCCATGGAAAGGAATCAGTTTTGCTAGGATAAGATTTTAGCTTTGTATTTCTCTATAAGAGGAATGCAGTCCCTATGAGTGAGTTTAGCATGAGATATAGGGACGTCAAGATATTTGAATGGAGTAGAGTGTAGCTCCATTCCTAATATACTATTAAGAATCGAAGAGTTAAGAACATCTAAGGAGTAATAAAAGCTGCTCTTATGAATATTGATTTGTGGACTGAACCAGCTGAAGAAACATTGTAAAGTATCATAGAGAATAGTAATAGAGGTTTTATATGCTCTTGACAATAATAGAAGGTCATTAGCAAACATTAAGTGAGTAAGGTGTAGGGACCAACAATTATGGTGATAGACAAATCTGCCATTAGCCAGTGTCATCTTCTCGAGCATGTGGGATAGACCTTCCATGACTAGTGTGAATATATATGGGAAGAGGGTGTCTCCCTATCAGATTCCTCCCGTACACATCAGGGGCTTGGTAGGAATACCATTCATTAGAATGCTCACAAAGGAGGTTTGAAGGCACATTATGATCCATTGTTTGAATACAGTAAGAAAGTCTCACACATCAAGGAAAGTTAGGACAAATGGCCAACTGATAGTGTAGAAGACTTTACAAAAGTCAATTTTCTATAAGTATCTTTGAAGCATTTTACCTGATTGATAATCTTTCATTAGTTCTTGCATGAGGAATATATTGTCTCCAATGGAATGACCTTCAAAGAAAGCTCATTGAGTCGGATTAATAATCTTAACTAAGGCTGACTTAATCCTGTTAGCTAGTAACTTGGCAATGACGTTGTAAATGGTAGTACAATATGAAATAGGTTTATAATCGGGCAGTGAGGTGGGATTTGGCTTCTTGGGAATCAGATATATAAATTCATGATTGATGGCCTCAATCATTTTACAAGAAGCCAAAATTTCAGGGATAACTTGGGTGAATAGGTCTCTAATAATGTCCTATGACTTTTGGAAAAAACAAGAAGTGAATTTGTCAGGACCAAGTGCTTTTGAGGGATTCGTGTTGAAGAGAACTTGTTTTATATCATTTTTCGAGAAAGGGGCAATTAAGGACTCTTTGGTAGTCTGGTTCAGAAAGCAGTCAAAATACCTCTATGTTGATTGGTTGAGTAGGTAGGGTGGCTATGCCCAAAAGCTGTTAGAAGAATCCCCTAGTTATGGATAAGAGGTCAGGTTTAGAGGAGTGGAAATTACCAACAGCATTTTGGAGTTCCACTATTTTATTGGAGTTTCTTCTAGCTAGAATAGAGGCGTGTAAAAATTTTATGTTTTGATCCCCATCTTTTAACCATGCAATTCTAGCTTTTTGTTTTAGGATGGATTGTGCTGCAAGGAGTTGTGCTTTGCATTCTTTAATTTGACATATATGTGTCGAGTTGTAGCATTTGAGAGCAATCTTCACCCTCTTCAATTTTTGCATCAATTGGAAGGATTTAAACCCTAGAATGTGTTGATGCTAGCATTCTCTCACAATATCCAAGAAATCTAGTTGTTTTGTAAGTCCATTGAAGAACTGAAATGGAGTTCCTCCTAAAGCTGAGTTGAACACCTGTTAAATGTGTATATATGAGTGTTCTAATAGGACGTTATCCCCAAAATGGGTGTATGACTGCGGGAAGATAAATAACCAAGATGAATTTACTAGAGCTTGATCAAGCTCTCTACGAATGAGATATTGGCCCTGTTGCTTGTTAGACCAAGTGGGGAAATGCTCGTTAAACCACAAGTCAGTTAGTTGCATATTTTACAAGAAATTTCAAGTTCTCTTCCTGTGGTAGAGAGAATTCCTTAACCTCCCTTAGATTTCAATATGTTTTTGACACAATTAAAGTCAACTATAACGATCCAAGGCTCTGTGATAATGGCCTCAAGTAGTTACAATTTGGACCATAGTATAGCTCTTTGAAATTGGAAATTGGAAGCGTAAATGGGGGAAACAACAAACCTGGTATTAGAGTTATGATGGAGACAAGATAGTTGTAAATGTTGTTCACTTTCTTCATTCACAAGGACTGAAACATGCTTGGTATGGTAAAAACATAAGATTCTACCATTGAAGTGAGAGGACAAGTTTGTATGCATAGCCCAATTAACACCCAAAAAAGTGGAAGCTGGTAGCGTGTCGTAACACTACACAAAATAAACTAGACCTACTATTATAGCAGTCATGAGTCTAGATCGATCCCATAGAGAGTATGCGTAAAGCTTTTGAAATGATAATTGGTGTTTAGGTTATGGGGGTTTGGTTTATCGAATAAGAAAAAATGAAACTAAACTAGTAAAGACAAATTAAAGAAAACATGCAAAAATGATGAAAAATGATGAATGCATTAGGGACACAGTTCTTTAGTTCAATCTCGGCCTATACTCAATTAAACATATTTCATTGAATTGTTTTCTTCACATCTCTATTGAACTATTGATCATAGATTAATAACAAGCTCTGTTAATCCAGAATTTTTCTTAGATCATAGTTAATTAATAAGAGCTTATTAATTAATCCTAGCTATCGGATAACATAGGAGATGCTCTTTGAATTTAATCGGGCAGTTGCCTTACAAACGAGGAAAACAAACCAATCTAAGCAATAATAATACAAGCTTGGACTATTTAACCTAGGTTACGTTATCCTTAACAATTTAATACTATTAGTTGCAGCATATGACTTTTAAAACGACTATTACGTATCACATTCAAATTCTAGCAATGGGTTTTTTTTATAAAAAATGATTCCATAGAGCATCAAAATCATTCTCATACAATATCCAATCAATACATATGAGATAACATAATCAATCCAAAAAGAGAGTAAGACTAACAAACATAATGAAAAATATGCTTAACTAGATTTGTTGACGTCGATGTCACCTCTGAACTGACATCAGGATGGCTAGTGTTAGGCACCATTTTTAGAGTCTAACTCGTAATTCAAACGTGAGCGCATCACTCTGTAGGGTTCTTTTAATGGAATCTCATTAGCCATCATAAGTTCATCTTCATTCTCATAACATCCCAAAATTCCATATTTGGACACTTGAAATACGACAATCCATTCTTATGTTTATATCCTCAATCGTCATCCTAAACATATCACTTTTTTTTAATCTCTTATTTCCACATCAAACTAATTACATTTCAAGCTCCATTCAGGCCTAACTGTATCATAGAGAGCATTGACAAATCCACAATTTATATATGTACATGGTTTGGGACAATAAGCATAACTTTCACTATGGATGTCAGATTAAGGTCATTCAAGCATAGTTTCAAAAACTTTAAGTTCTACAACTTCCATGAAGACCCCACAGAGAGATCTTACCATATAAAGAGTCAAAATTTCACATTTATGTAGGTATCCCGAGAATGCCAGCAACGGACTTATGTCTGTCCAAACGGATATGAACGGAGCTGGAATGCTAGAATTCCCGAGAAGATCCACCCAGCGGACATGAAGTCTACCCAATGGAGTTTTACTAGCCAATTCCCAGATTTTCAACTCCTTCAAGTTACTTATAACCCATCTTATCCATATCTTATCATTTCTAACTTATTTTTCTCATTATTTCCCTTCATTCTCCCTTCCATTTTAGCTTAATATCATTTATAACCAAATCATAATCTATGTGTGGTCATCAACCCAAAAACATAACATTCAAACTTATACACATTCATCATAAATTTCTGCACATGTTCAACTACATTTATCACCTTCATTTCTTCTCTCACTTATCACTCTAATTCTTCCCATTTCAAGACACCATAGTACTCTTTTTCTGTTAGAGATGGGCTATAAACTGTCCAGCATACACCCTGTGTAGCATCACTAACTTGTGAAAAGCATATCTCTTGACTTTGATGCCTAAATATTACAAACTTTATATCATTGGAAAGCTAAGAGGATAAACTACAACTTCCAAGAAGACAACTTTGTCTAGATCAGCCTAGATTGATACAGTTTTTCCTATGAATGTAGAACACAGATTTTACCCCCTTATGCATGCTTGAAAAAGCAATGCGGAAGCTTGGAAAATTATAAGCAAAACATAACTATATTTCGTTAACTTCAAAAGAAAGGAGTTTTACAAAGATTTAATGGGTATTTCAAGACACAAATGCATCGTTGGACTCGTAATACAAAATACAAAATATATATGAATGAGTAATACTTGAAATGCAACTAAAGCCTTGAGTTTTCATATACTAACTTAAATACAAAAATATGTAAACTTGGAGTGGTGCCTTGACTCTTGATCACTCGATCTCTTACTCGTCACCTAGAGATGGGGAGGAGGGGGTGAGCTAAAAGCTTGTGGGTAACAAGTTTATAGCAAAGAAATAAGCAAAATCATTGAAAATATTTATGCCGTAGTAAAATGCATTGAAACCATAAAACATGTATTTCTCAACTTGTCAAACAAATCATAAACAACATAAGACATGTATTTCTCAAATTTATCAAACAACTCGTAAACAACATAAGACATGTGTTTCTCAAATTCTCAAACTTGTCAAACAAATCATAAACAACATAAGCAAGCATAATGTTTTGGGTAGTCCATATAAGCATGATGGAGAAGCCTTGCAGCTAAACCATATACATGAGGGAGTTCTTGCGAAGCTCCAATAAACATGAGGAAGTTCGTAATGGAGCTCCATGTCACTAATGGGCAGGCGAGAAAAGCCTTTAATATGGTCAACGTGCACGTGACATAACATGATGGACACCATAAACCAACACAAACACGAATATCATGACTTGTAAACATATTTCACAAAGGCACATTTCAGAAACATGATTTCAATAAGCATGATATATTTCAAATACAATTTCCATCATCATTTCATGAATCATCATCAAGATTCATATACCAAACATATAGCAAATACTTAAATCATTTAAGAAGCAATGAATGTAACATTTATAAAGCAATTGAATTCATTTAAATCTATTAATTAGGTAAATACTCATGGATCATTTGCTCAAACTGTAATCATGTAATCCGCCTGGATTCCTTGCTTAAAGATGCCCCTCCTCATGCTCCTCTTGCCTCTCTCGATTTCCTTTAACATTGGCACAAAAATCCAATTCAATGGGATACAAATTGGGAATCTAAATAGTATATTTACTAAAAATTGATTCTAGAATACTTAAACCCATGTATTTCTTAAGCTTCATGAATCAAAATTCCTTCTAAATTCCAAAGGATTAAAAATGGGTTTACCTTGAATCTTCACCAAACAAAGAGATTTTTGGCTTAAATGGAAGCTCTTCTCTTCCTCTTTCTTTTTTTCTTCTTGAATAATCTCAAAATCACTCTTGAAAACTAAGAAAAGATGAAACCTAAGCTTGTCTTCTTCCTTTTCTCTCTAATAGTCGAAACTCTCTCTCTTTTTCATTTTTCACTTCTTCTCTCCCTTCAATTCACATTTTTTTCATTTAATGAAGAAGACAACATTTTCCTCTTCCAATTCTACCCTTAATGAGTGTAAAATATCAGCCCTACCCTTCCTTTAATGCTTCATAGTTTTTAAACTTAAGTGACATGCCACAATTGCCCTCAATACATTCTTACTGCTTTAATTGAACTAACCAGCGTAATAAAATCCTACTAACACTGAAATAAATAATTAAACTCCAATAATTATTCTATCATGACCTCATGATTTATTTAAATCATGCTTAACTAAACGAAAAATTTCAGAGGCCAAGTCCTTCATCTTCTCCATAGCTGTCACATTATTCATCTTTTGCTCTAGCCCTACCACCATCTTGGAAACCAAAGAGGACAACATAAATCAGCTCACAAAACTCTCTCCTAGCCATCCCAATATTGCAAAACTGAAGAGGATAAAAATATATAGCTGTCTTTCACTTTCGGTTCCATACCGCCTTTTGCAGCCAACACCCACTTTCTTTTTATATTCAATAGCTACGTTCAAACAATGTGATAGGTAGGTTTTTAATGTATATGGGATAGGTGTCTTTTAAAACCAAAGAGAACTTGTGAATTGCTCCACTCTCTCTCAGTTACACTCCACTCCTAGCCTTCTTTGTTGTCACACTTCTTCTGTATATTCAAAGGCTTGATTTATAATGTATGGGACATATTGTCTTGTTCTTAGCAATGTGAGCTGTCGCCAGCTACCTCCACCAATGCATTCTTTCCCGCTTACAAAGCTAGGTTAAATGGAATAAAATGGACAACTACGTTTTAAGGAAAAATGGACAGGTGTAACGTAATGTATGTGTTGTTACAACCATACCATGTTTTTGTTTCAGCTCTCATCCATTCTTTGCTTCAGCTATAACACACACCATGTCCTTTTCATCATCAATAGCTAGGTTTTTTAATGTATGGGACATGTGATATAAATTAGACAGCTGGGTTAAAATATTCACCATTGTAAATGATGTCTCATGTTGCATGGCTGTGCAATTTTCTGGATGGTTGTGAGCCATATTGACAATATTTTCTTTATGTTCTTTTCATTTTTTTTGTCTTTTTCTTGCTCCATGAAGACAAGTGAGTATTAATGTAACATCCCCTCACCAATAGGAAGGGTATATTGGTAAATTGCCATGTTTAGGAGTGTATAAATGTATAGTGAC
>JANZXP010083200.1:0-27381 GCA_027576715.1 Erythroxylum flavicans
TAGCATACTAATTTCTATTCTACTTTCCCTGAATTTATTCTCCAGTGAAGTTCATGTAAAAGACTCGGATGGCTTCCATCCAATTTCCTTATTTTTCTTCATAATGTCATTCAATATCATATAAAGACAATTCCTATTTAATATAGCTATTTGTACAAGTATTTTACGATTAAGAAACAACTGCCTCTTGTACATATTATTTATTAATTTAATATAAATATAACTATCGGATAGCTTATTCGTTCTAATTCCTGCATTTATCCGAGGTACCCATAAACAGAAAAAATTTCTTTTTTGCCTATCTCTATCTCTATGAGCTAAAACCAAAGCTCTTATTTTTTGTTGAATACTAGTTTGAGTAAGTTTGGAATGAGCCCTGCAAAAACTTGAGGTGGATAAACAAAATTTTGTTCTATGCCTCCGAGTTATGTATCCTCTTTTAATTCTAGTCATTGAATAAAGGAAACTTTGATGAATAACTAACTGAGTTCCTTTCTTTCAGTTATTCTTTTCACCCTTTCTATAATAACAAAAACAGATTCTTGTAATGTATAAAACAAAAAATCCAACAACTTTTGCTACTATAACCTTCCCAATCACGATTTTTTTTCTAGGCATTTCGCTTATAAAAAAAACAAGTGGCTATATTTAGCTACAAAATTTATTTTGTATATTGCCAGAAGCTCTGTTTTTTTATTACTAGGAGCTTTAAGTATCGCTTTATATGGTTCTAATGAACCAACATTCCACTTTTCAGATTTTGGAGAGCGTCTAGAATAACTAGTGAATTACAACTGTATTGTACTGCAATTGGTGCATTGGTATATGCAACCTTAATGCTTTTTGCTACTTGGTTCCATTATCACAAAACTGCTCCAAAATTGGCTTGGTTCCAAGATGTAGAATCTATGTTGAATAACCATTTAGCAGGGCCACTAGGACTTGGATCTCTTTCTTATGCGGGGCATCAAGTCCGTGTATCGTTACCAATTAATCAATTTCTAAATGCTGGAGTACTTGAAATGCTTTTAGATAACATACTTTTTCGATTGGGTATGGCGTCAACTATTCCTCGAGCCCGCAAATTAGTCAATCATAGACATATTTTAGTTAATGGTCGTATTACAAAATACATCACAGGTGGTATCCTTTCGCCTCAGTTTTCTTACTAATAGAGAAAGAGATTTTTATATGATTGTGTATAATATGTGTGGGAGGAATAAATTTTGTATAAAAATTATGATGATCGATTAATTAGGTGGTGTGTTCCAGATAATGAATTTTATGCTATTTTAACTCGTTGTTATAGTTCTTTGTATGTAAGACATTATGAGGCCAACAAGACCGCCACAAGAGTGTTGGAGTGTGGATCCTTTTAGCTAACATTGTTCAAGGATGCATAGGACTTTGTTAATGTTTAGGGGATAAACTTTATAGGTCCTATTTTTGTCCTCATTCAAAAATACTTATATCTTAGTAGGTGTTAACTATATATCAAAATGGGTTGAGGTTATGGCAACTCCAACAAATGATGGCCCAAGTAGTTCAAAGATTTATCAAAAGAATATTTAACAGGTTTGGAGTGCCACAGTTCATAATCAGAGACGAAGGTACACGTTTCCATAACAAATCATTTGAGGCTCTTTTAAAAAGATATGGGATACAATACCAAGTCGTAATGCCTTACCACCCCCATTAAGTGGGCAAGTAGAAATGGTGGATAGAGAGCTAAAAGAGATCTTGGAGAAGACTATCAATAGTTCCAGACAAGATTAAGCAACAAAGTTAGATGATAAAGTTTGGGCCTACTGGACAGCCGTCAAGACAATCATTGGCACCATACCCTACCGATTAGTTTATGACAAGGCTTACCAATGGAGTTAGAGCATAAGATATAGTGTATAATAAACATGTTAAAATTTGATTTAAAAGTAGTCAGTGAGAGGAGATTCCTGCAATTGAATGAATTAAAGGAGCTAAGATTGCACACCTATGAGAATGCCAAACTGTATAAGGAACAAACTAAGAAATGACATGATGCTCATCTAAAAAAGAAGGAGTTTGAGATTGGAGTTATGGTTTTATTATTCAACTCTTGCCTTCTATTATTTCTTGGTACTTTGAAATCAAGATAGATTGGCCTGTTTTAAGTCACTAAAGTTTTCTCATATGGTGCATTGGAGTTAACCAATGACAAGGGTGAGACATTCAAGATTAATGGCCACTAATGTAAGCCTTAATTGGGAACACATTTTCCCTAGGATTGGGAAGTGCTTTCCCTCTGCCCCCTTAAGTAATCGGAGTATGATGAAGAAGTCTCGCTAGTGACTTTAAACCTAGCACTGGTTTGTATATACATTCTTGCCCTTTAAGTTTGTGTGTTTTGCTTAATTAAAAATTTCAAGCTTTTTTTGCTTGATGCAAAAAAAAATATTAAGGCATGGTTGTCAACTATGGAATGCCAACAACATTACCAAATAAAAAAACTCCTCAAAATTTTCAAAATGCAAGGACTATACATGTCGTTGTCAACACCTTCGTAACCCCACAATCTCTATAAGCATTCTTTTACCTTTACTTTGAATTTATTTTATTTATGTTTTCTATTTGTGTTAAGTGTTTAGTTGTCCCATTGCATATCACTTTCACCTATTGAGGACAATATGTATTCACGTAAGGGGGATTGGTGCTTTGTATGTTGCTTGTGTATATGAATCATTGTATGTTGCTTGTATATATAACTCCCCATGCTTATGTAATGTGCATTTTTTGCATGATTTTTTCTAAAAAAGTTTTCACTCATTTGGTTTGCATATGCTTGACTATTTGAATGGTTAATGGCCAAAATTTTAATGAGAATTAGCTTACTTTTGAACAAAATTGTTTAACTTGTAAAAATATAATACCATAGGAAGTTATGTGTTAAATGCCTTTAACATAAATATGTATGTTAATTAGGATATGGCACTTAATTTTACATTATATCACTCACTTTCATGTGATTATCAATAGAAATCATTTAAATAGGTAAATAATCCTAGTTAATGTTCATGTAAATATGTCTATAAAGAAATGAAATAGGTTAAATTGTGAAGACAAGAAAAAAAATGTGTGCATTTTGACAATAATAGAGCTAGTAGCCATTTGTGTGTAGTGATATAGCTGGGTAACCGAGGACATTCATCACAATTGTTTATTTTTATGTCAAAAGGCTAAAATGACTCTGTAACCAAGCTAAATAAAAAATGCATCCTAGTTGAGTAACTAGGGGACATTTACCATAAATTGTTTTCCTTTGCATCAAAAGATTAGATTGGTGTTAAAAACTTGAAATAAATAACATGTGTGAATAAAAACCTACTGATCTTATAAAAATAACAATAATTTTTATAGGAGGATAATTAATGATAGTTAACCTTTTTAATTGATTGATAATAGTAAATAGTTAACCTTTTTAATTGATTGATAATAGTAAATGCATGTCTATAAGTCTCGTTTGATTGATAACAATAAATGCATATCTATAAGTCTCATAGTATGAGATGTAAGACTAAGTTGTTTATATATTGATTGATATGTATGTTTATATTAAAGTGCTTAAACATGATGGAATTGACTGATATATTGGAACTTTGACGAATAATTATTGTTAAAACCAATTTAATTCCGTAATGTTGAGGCCATTAAACCATTAATTTTGACGTTGCATGTGTGCATGCTTGTGTGAATTTGTGTGCATATTTTGTGTTTGATTTTGGTTGAGGATAAGCAAAAGTGTAAATATATGGGAGTTGATAACTGATATTTGTTATAAGATTGTCTAATTCATTTTATGTGATAATGTGTATGTTTAATATAAATACTAGGATGTTTAGCCTAGGTTTTTTGTTATTTTCATATGAATTTAATCTGTATGTGATTGTATATGATAAATTACATTTTAAGTTATAAATAAAGGTTTTTAAGTTTATATTTTGCATGCTTTTCATTTATTTTGATGTACATAAATTTTGCACGATTGTATGTCAATGTTTGGAAAAAATTTTGGACCTTATTTGTGTTGGTTATCAACTTAATTGAATGTGGACTCATTGTAGGTATCAAAGGAGAAACAAAAGAAGAAAATAAGGCTAGAAAATAACAGGTCACGATCATGACCCAAGTATAAGCTAAAATTTTCCAGCTTTCCAATTAGCAATTCTAGTTTGCTCCACGTGAACCCTAAATTGGTTTAAATACCCAAAGGGATATTAAAACCCCATTTGAAATCAAGGTCGTGCAACAAACCAAAAGAAGGAAGATAGACACATTTTTTGGCCGATTTTCAAGATGAATTAAGTGATTTTAAGAGATCTCAAAGTTGTCACACCAGGTTCTAGCTTTATTCTTCAACTCATAAACCTTCTATTGTCTCTTCTCTTATTTGATTTTTATTTATTAAATGGAGAAGATGTATGGGCTTGTTGTAAGGAATTTTTTATGATTGTAATGGATTTCTAAGTAGATTTTAGGGTTGTTCTGATCATAACTCTTTAAGAACTCACTTTGGTTCATCGTATGGCTTGCTTTAATGCTTATTATGTGTGGACTTTAGAACACTTCACACATCAGTTAGGATGTACCAGGAGAGAGGGCAATCTTAAGAACACTTCACACATCAAGCTACCATGACATTTAGAGAGAGATCTTAGATGTATTGATAGTTGTCCAATAGGTTACCTCATATCCACTTAATGGTTAAGTAAAGTTGTGTAGGTTGAGAGATCATATAACCAACTTTAATCATTATTTTTGGGTTAATTAGTTTGAGTATTAAGAGAGAAAGGGTCAATACTTTAGAATGCCTACGACTAAGATTGATTACATTACCAAAGTAAGGGATTATATGGTACGGAGAGAATGACCCTAACCTTTATAATTTGATTTTATAAACCAAAATAGTGTTCTTATTTTTGTGACATTTTGAAGCTTTTTTGCAAACCTTTAATTTGTGAATTTTTGCAACTTCAATCTCTCATTATTTGGTTTACTAAAAATAGTCAATTTGAATTATAAGTTGAAACCAATATTCAAGGGAACGATACCTTGGTATACTATTTTATAGTTGTATACTTATGGCATAACATTAGCAACTTCAATTAATTTTGAAATTTTGACTTAAACATGAAGGGGTTATCGACCCCTGACTTGAATTTGACACACTTAACTATAAAAAATCATCCATAATTAAATTTTAAGATAATTATAGGTGTTCACTGCCATACATATAAGTCACATACCTATCAATCTATATATGTCCATAAATTATGTAGAGCACACATAATTCATGTAAATCTAACTTCCATAATTTATAATTTAATAAAAACATAATTATATGAAATATCTTGAATTAATGTTCTCCACCAATCTACCCAAAAAACATTAGAGGAGGTAAACTATTAATTGACAACCAATAAAGCATTTAATATGCATAAATATCAAAAATTAAACTCAAAAGACATGATTGGAATATATTACTAGTTTTTTTTATGAAACGTACCTTAATCCCCTTTTTTGTACTTGGAAATTTTCTAAATGCTAAACCAAAAGCTCTGAATCTTATTGAATTCCATTAAAATCTCCATTTTCCTTTGAATTTGCCTATGAAATCTTCCCCATCACTATTCTTTTGCTTTTAGAGCTTATTTCTTATAAAAATAATTACTATTGTCTTAAAAAACCGATTTTAAAAAAGTTTTTGAACATATCAATTGTTTAGTATGAAACATTATTCAAACAATGTTTCTTGATGCCTATGATAATCTACCTATATGACAGATAATCCCATATCAACCTTGAGTATCTTCTTATCAACTATATGTGATTTTGTTTTCTTTTTATGGTCCTTGTGAATAATTTCAATATGATATCAGTATCAAAAGTTATGCCCAAAATTCTAAACAATATTTAGTGATGATAATAAACCATACCAATATGCTTTTTCATTGAAAGTTTCCTTCTTCTTTAAGTACTATCACCATAATTAATTAATCATAAATCTCTCAACATCCAATATCACTATCCAACTTAATTAATAAACATTCAAATATTCCTAAAGTGTTAAAACTCATTAATTCATAAATATCACATACTTCAAATTTCAGGGTCTCCGTCCATAAAAAATGTATAAGAGTTCATCATCAAATGGGCATAAAATCAAGTTTAGTTCTAAAAGAGACTTAACACTCTTTGGAATAATTCTAAGTTGCTAAATTTATAAGATTTTGATGAAAAAAACTCAAGGATTTTCCAATTTCCTTAACGAGACATTAGGAGCCTAGTTATAAAATTAAGGAATTGGATAAGGGAAATTGTCTTATCTAGGGCAACCACATTGAAACTAAGTTAAGGGATGACAATGTAAGGACATTTGTAGTGCATAGAGCTGCTCAAAGCATCATTAATTGGCACTTAACAACATGGTAAATAAAAATCAATTCTTCAATAAAATAATATATGTCTATAGTAAAATAATCCATTTTATTGTGTTGTTAATCTTTTTTAAGATGTAGAATTTGATGACTAAAACTCCAATTGATCACTCACTAGTAAAAATTTTGCCTCTTTAGAGCACCATAAACTAAGCTACCTCCTCTTAGTTGTTTCTTTTCCCTACTCAGAGGGTTTTTTTACTAAGCGTGATAGCTCTTTTTTTGGGTTTAATGCTAACATATTAAATTCCATTAGCGGTAATGCAATTTTCCCATTATTATTTTAAAAATGGGTCTCACACTCTTTACCCCTTAAAATAAATTTTTTCCTCGAAACTTAACTCACTTAACACTCTAACGATTGTTACCTAAAATTAGTCTAAGCACTTGTCTTATGTTTTTCAGTATTTATAAGACAATAAAAAATCAAATCATGATGACTAAACAATATGACAATAAGTACTCACATATTCTACTTATGGTCACCTCACCTTACCATAGTACCACATTCTACCTTAAACCTAAGCTCTAATATCATTATTTCATGCCCTAAATCCAATCCAACTAACTGTGCTTTTGGAAAATCATCACCCAAAGGCTTAATTGCTTAAGCATTACCTTTAAGTTAATAGTTAAAACTTGCTAAACTTACAAAAATTTAATTGACATAACTTAATTGACATGCTTCCCTTTATATTTATAAACATTTTTTGGATCCAAATCAATGATACTTTCTCAAAAATTGATTAATTCCTATGTGTTTGTTGTATAAACTAATTCTTAAAAAATATACAAAGTTGTAATAAATACCAAGTAAGTAATAAAATAAAATAAATATGAAGTTAATACCACTTCTATTCTATATACCAAAAAAAATATCTATAATTGTACCTATATGGCAAAACCTTCAATTTCTCAAAAGTACATTTTAAGGAAATTTATGATGGAAATACCTCAAAAATCACAAAACTCATATTAAATGTATCAAATAATGGTACTAAATTAATATATAAGGCCTTGTACAGATATATGGTATGTGTGAGCTGGTTTTCCTTGGCCAAAATAATGATACCTTCCTTATTCTAGTACTGTCTAATTCATCCCAAATAATTCAGTGGAACATGCTCCATTTTTGGAACTAATAATTTTGTCTTTGCTTAATTGGTTTTTGTCCCAATCTGATGTCGACTAATTTGCTTTAGCAAATGGAATGGTACTTTCCTTATGACAGCAATAACTAAGTTATTCTAACCAATATATTGGTTCCTTCCCTATTAATGGTGACTATTTGGATTGATCAACTATATTCATCAACACATCATACATATTCATAAAATAATAGTTTTAAGGCATTAAATCATATAAACAATATAATTTAATCATTCAACGCACTCAATATGCATCTGAGGCACCTAGTTATTAAAGTGCATCCATAATAAAATTTTGAGGTAGGTATAGGTGTTCATTGACAATCACAAGTCACATGTGCATCTTTTATATATATATATATATGATATCAACCAATCCTTAAAAAATTATGGGATACAAATAGTTAATGATACCAATAAAGCATTTAATATGAACAAATAACAAACAATTATACTAAAATGACCTAATTGACATATGCTGCTAACTTTCTTATGAAACTTAAATCCTACTTTATATACTCAAACATTGTCTAAATGCTATCCTAAAATATGTGAATGCTAATGAATTCCATTCAAATCAATTCCCTTTCCTTTCTAATTTTCCTCTCAAATCTTTCCCTTTATTTTTCTTTCACTTCTTAAAGTTTAGTTCCTATAAAAATGTTGACTATTATTGTAAAAACTTATTCTATAATTTATTTTTCTAACATTTCATCGACTAGTGTTACCTAACCTAGTCTATTTGTAGCGTAAAATGGATTATTGATAACCTTTAATTAGTTCTAAATTTCATCTTATGAATTATTGAAAATTCTTTTATTATTCTATAGATTCTTGAATAACCTTAATTTGATATTTTTTTATCATAAGTTATAAAAAAATACCAAATAATGTTCAATAAGGACAACCAATGCACTTGTCATGTAATGTTTTCTTCTCCTTTAAGTTTTATCATCATAATAAATTAATCCTACACCTTTTAAACTTATAATATCAATCTCCAAATTAATTAATAAACACTAAATCATAAGGTGTTAAATCTCATCAATTTAAAAATATCACAAACTTAAAATTTTATTGTTTCACATTCTTTCACCCTTAAAATAAATATTTTCCTTAAAACTTAACTCACCTAGCACTTTAAAGACTACTATCTCAAATTTCAAGAATAAGCCACTTTTCTTACATGTTTCAAAATTTATATGATAATGAAGTATAAGTTTAAAAGCAAATCATACTAACTAAAATAAGTGATAATAGTGACACACTCATTATACTCACAATCATCTCATCATACCATAGGATCATGCTCTACCTTAAACTTAAGCTCTAATAACATTTTGTTAATCTATAAGCCTAATCTGACTTAACTACATCTATAGTGAATCACTATTAAATAACAAGATTAAACCACTTAAGCATCACCTTTGGGTTTAGGGTTACAACCTGCTAAATTTAGAAAATTCAGTGGATATAACTCAATAAACATGCTTCTCTCTCTATCTGTAAACTATTTTAGATTTATCTCCACAAACTTTATCAAAGTGTGACTAATTCTCCATGCTTTTATTGCAAACTTTGTTTCTTAAAAAATACACAAAGTTATGGGTAATAAATAACAACTAGGTAAAAAATAAAATAAATATAAAGCCAATGCCACTTTTATATATATTAAAAATATCTACACATGTGCCTATATAGAAGAACCAACTTCTCCAAACTACTTTTCATGAAAAACTATGATGTAAGTACCTTAGAAAATCTATAAAATAACCATATTAAAAACATCATATGACAATTGCTAAAATTGCTTTTGGATCATGTATTCACTATATACGGAGAAAATGAAAATATAAATGCTTTAGAAGGATTTAGAGAAGTTTAGTATAAAGTCTCATGCATATTTTAGTTTTTTGCTGCAACTTACAATATCACTAATTATATGGAGTAATTTTCTGATCCATATAGTGCACTCTTTCTTCATTTCTTACAAGATTCTCTAAATCTTCCTTTATATACATGTTTATATATTCATTTTTCCATATGTAGTAAATATATTATCTAAAAAAAAATTTAACAACTACCTTTACTCCCTTGATTAGTCTTCTATATCCTTATAACTTGCTTAACATATCAATATGGCATTGGCTTTGTTCATCAAGTTGACATATACTCTGATTACATCCTAAAACTCTTTAGAGATTTTGTAGTTGAAAAAAATAAGTTCAACTGATTAAGGTTTTGCCCTGCATAGTATATAAATGTTACTGATATTTAAAATTTTGATTTTATCTAGTATAAGGGCTATTTTTTCACCAGAAGCCATAGGAGGAAGGATACTTTAGGTAATAAGTTAATGCTCTATACTACTTTTCACCCTTCCAATTATGGTCCCTTATCTCTGAAAAGTTTCAATGAGAAGTGTTGATATAGCTACCTGATGAGTGTCCTAACCAATTGTACTTATCCTTCATTAAATGGTTTTGGTTATAAATTGGAATGTTGTCCTCAAAGATACTAGGAACTCCTTACCAAATGTTATGGTAGACCCACCACTATAAACTTAAAGCTTAGGGAATATATGTAACTTAGTAAGTGCATCACTGGACTATTGTAAAGTGGACCTACTTTGCTTTAATTTTTAAAGAAAAGAAAGGTTACTTTCCTTTTCCTAATTTTATATATAATTTTCTCTCCTAGTTTGTCCCATAACTTCAATAAGTGCTTAAAAAACTAGGAATGAGAAGGACTAGTCTTTAAATCCTAAAGACTTTTCTCTTTTAAGAAAAAAAAAGGAGCCATTTCACCCATAAGGAGTCTGTGTTAACTAGTAGGCTCAAATGTCTCTCTCCTATGAAGACTTTATTACTGGTACTAATGTGAGTGATATTAAGACCGCCTTCCTTTTGGGGTCAACATTACTTTGGGTAAGAACCTTCCATCCTTTCCATTAGCTCATAAGATTTTCCTTATAAACTTTTCAATTTCCTTAATCAAATCCTTAAAGATTAAAAAAATGGGAAGAATAGTACACATAAAGTGAGTTCAAGATAGATTTGATTTTTAAAAAAAAACTCTTAGCATTGGATAGGGATCTTTTGGAACAATATATCAATTTTCTTTTTTTTTCTTAACTAGGGAAGGGATTATTTGAATTGGAGCGTTCTTATAGAAATAGGAAGCCCCAAATACTTAAAAGGAGGGGCCATAAGCTGAAAAACCAAAACTTTTTGGAAGCTAATTCACTTTTGAATGAGTACAGTCTAAAATGATTAATGTCTTTTACTTTTATTGACTTCTGGTCCTGATAAATTTTTTAAGACATTAACAGAAGATATAAGAAAGCTAATTGAGGCACCATGTGCTCTAGAAAAGATGATTAAATCATCTATCAAGGTTGATAAAACTAAATTAATCTTTTAGCATTTGCTATAAAACTTAAAGTTAGGATCGAAATTGACATTACTTATGATCAATCTAATTAAAGCTTCCATACATAAAATGAAGATTTATGGTGATAAAAAATTCACCATGCCTCAAGCTCTTTGCTCCTTAGAATAGTAGGGATGGTTCTCCATTTATTAAAACAATAAAATAATTATTCAATATGCAGAGTTTTATCCATGTTCAGAACTTACCGTAGAATTCAAAAGCTTCTAATAGATGTATCATAAAGTCCAACTGATTGTGGTAAAAATTTTCAGCCATTTTTCTTAAAATATCACTTAATTGTTCCTAAAATTAGTATGTTATCACCTATCAACCTTCCATTTTTAAAGGCTCTTTGAGAATTGATGATGATTGATTCTAGAATCTTTTTCATTTTATTAATAATGATTTTAGGAGTAATTTTACATAAAAAGTTATAAAATTAAATATGTTTAAACTCATTTATGGAACCAAGATTAGTTATTTTGGGGATCAAATAAAGAAACGCATTTTTTATATTTTTAAGTATCTTGGCTCTTTTAAAGAATTCCAAAATGGCATTTGTGACAGCTTGAGCCTCCTAATTAAGTAGAGATCTTTTTTTTAATTCCTTCTGTCCAAAACTAAACTAAAGAAGAATTTAGAGTTTTATCACCTTATTTTATACATTGAATTAAAGATATCTGATGGATTAAAGAGTTATGAATAGCTACAACCCTAAAATACTTATTTATAGCCATCTTTTCTATGTTAAAGAGACTCTTACACTAGGTTGCCTGTCCAATTCTATCTGAAACCCTGATACGATCTTCTTTTTTCCTCTTAAGCTCCTTCAAACTATTATTATGCCCACTCTTTATTTTGAGCAACATTAACTCCTCCTTAATCTCCCCCAATTTATTTATATAGATTTAGGCCTTGCAACCCTTGATACTGTGAGAAAGGCCCCTTAATATTACCTTTGAATATACATTAACGTATACTAAGTAAATGTTGAATTGAAATTGGAAATGTTTCCTTTTCTTCTAAGATACGTTTTAAACCACTAATAGAGTATGATTGGAAAATAAAAGGTTCATAACCTTCAATTTTTCTCTTGAGGAAATATGTGAGCCATTCCCTATTTACCATGTCTCTATAATGGCTCTTTTGGATATGTCAATAGTTGCTTTATTTATTGCTCCATTTTGGTCTTTAGTTTTCAGATTAGTGACTCATATATTCTATGCACATTTTTAGAAACCTATTATAAAGTTTAATAAGTTAACATTCCCCTCAGCTTCAGAAAAGTAAAGGTTCTATTAAAGTCTTGTAAGATCATTCATGGTTTTTTAATTAGTTTATGTAACTCTTGTAATTCTTCCTATAGAACTCTCCTTTCAAACATAAAGTCTAAACCATACAAAACAGTAGCAAGTACCTTTTTTTTCTTTATAAATAAAGAATGACTCCATATACATTAATTGGTCACCATTATATAGTATACTTTAACTAAGCTATTATCAAAAGCAACCAGCACCTTACTATAATAGTGGTATTAGTGATTGCAAAGTACATACCATTTAACTCTTAGATACTTTTAGTTAAAACGCTTTTTCAAGCTTAATTTGATCTCTAGAACGCCTATCATCATTGGTTTATTTTCTAAAAAATATCCTACAACATTTGTTATTTAAAGGGGCTCTTAATCCTTTTAACATTCTGGGATATTATTAATATGATCGAGAGTTTTTAAGTTCGGATCCCTTTGCCTTATTCTTTCTCCCCAATCTTCTCCTATTCTTAACTTGAATTCCTCATTCTAAGTGGGATCAATCTCTATTAAAGTAGAGGTAATCCGATTAGCTAGGACCAGTGCTTCACATCCTTACTCCATTACCACTTCATTGTGATGATTGTTAGGGGTTTTAGGGTTAGTTTATTTACTTTTATGGTCTTCTAGCTTCATTTGAGTTAGGGCATCACTTCTTTCCACTACCATTTCAATATCATTCATTTTGGCATTCATAGTGACATTACCTTGACTTAGGCTAATTGAATTACCATAATCTACTTCTTTTAACTTAAAAGAGAAGAATTTAGGCCAAAATTTAGCGTAAAACTAAAAATCAGCAATCTGGAAAGGAGTGCACGACCATGCACTTTTGTACACCCATCCATTTTAAAGATACTCGGTGGATTTTGATTGTGCATGATCCAATGCACGACCATGCATAAGACTGTGCATAACTCAAAATTTTAAGTTTTCATATAAATTCAACGTTTTGGAGGCAAATGGAAGGAGGAGACTTTGGGAGGCAAAACCCAAATGTGGAGAACGTCCTAAAGGACCAATTTTTGTTTAAAGAAGTGGAAAAAATGAAGAAAACATCAAAAGATCCATCGAAATACAAAGTCAAGCCTTTACATAACAAAAACATTCGATATAAAACAATTAGGGAGATTTAAAATTATGAACCCATTGTTTTCGTTTTGTTTTTCTTTCAATTTATGTTTGATTTCTTATTCGATCATGTGTAACTAAACGCCCAGTTAATATTTAGGTTAGATGAACCTTATGTTAATACTTTGATATGATTTGATCCCTTTATTAATGCAATTGGTTCGATTGATTATTGTGATCTGATTATGTGTTTTATTGATAATATGATTTCATATGTAGAGATTGAAAAATCCTAATGTGAATATATCTACTATAATTAGAAGGAGTTGATTGCAACCTTAGAGATAGGATGACGTAAATCCTTTAGATTAGGATGAATCCTAATAAAGGGGCTCATAAATTGGTAACGTAATCCTATAAGATTTAACCTAAATAATTCAATTAGTGACCCTAGGATTAGTTATTAGTAAACTTAAGGTCAGCTACTAGCATACCATAAGAGTCTCCAAGGTTTAATTAATCAACCAATAATTGCATGAAAAAAGATCAAGTTGTTAGGTTTTAGGTGGATTCAAACCTTCATACTAATTTCTGATAACGATAGTTTTCTAAGTGAATTCCACTATCTCTATGTTCATTATTGTTTCATATTTTATTTTATTTTATTTTATTTAGTTTCTTTCCATTAAAAATATAAAATCAATCATTAGGCTAGATGATAGGGGAAGGGTGATTACTAATATTCATAACCTTCGTGGGATTGACCTATACTTGCAAGTAGTGGTTATAGCTACGTTGCGCACTTGCGGTTTATTACATAATTAACCAACTGGCACGTTAGGTTAATCATGATTTTAATATCGTTATTGAGGACTTTGATATTAGGAAAGCTTAAATACTATTGCTCCAGTCATTTTCTTTTTATTTTGTTTATCTTTGATTTTATTTTCATTTATTTTAATTTTATGTTTTGTTTTCATTTTCTTTTAATTTGTTTATTTTATCTGGCTTATTGATTTAACTATCTTCTAAATTTCTCTACTTGACGTTGAGTTAGTGATTTGATGTAGGAATTACGATTCATTCATAGCCACAGCTCGCAATGGAAAGATGGAGTACATAAGACTTTTGTGGGGGTCAGAATATGTCTTCACGATCTATATCATCACCGTATTAGAAGGAGTCATTTCCTCACATGTTTTCATAAGCTCAATTGATGGATATATGGGAGCAACCAAACATGTACAACTAACCTCAAAGCCCATCATACGAGAATATTTATAATTTAAAGTAAAGCAAACCTTACATATATAGATGGAATGAATATGCTCCAACTAAATATGTATAACAAGAACAGTAATACGAAAATATTACAAATCAATTGATGGAATGCGTAGCCGAGAGAGTATTTAGTCAACATGAATTTGATAAGAGACTTCCCTCACTTGCATATGATGACTATAATTTGAGCTTCCAACTGCCTCTAAGTGAAGAAGCGATAATAGTCAATTTCATAAATGAATATACATTTCAAGAAGGCGAAGAGGTAACTGCTACTATGAGAGATATGACAATCGAGTTTATTCAAGAATCAAACATAAGGTATTAATAAAAGAAGGCTTGTATACAAAATATGGTGAATCAAATCAATGAACTAGTAGATACATTATCCGATGAGATGAAAGGGAGTTTGCCTAGTTCTACTAAAACTGATACTAATGACCGAGAGGAA
This sequence comes from Erythroxylum flavicans, assembly GCA_027576715.1. Taxonomy (NCBI): domain Eukaryota; kingdom Viridiplantae; phylum Streptophyta; class Magnoliopsida; order Malpighiales; family Erythroxylaceae; genus Erythroxylum; species Erythroxylum flavicans. Next base: position 15,163 of record JANZXP010083200.1, read on the forward strand.
ATCACCCTTAGTAGTGAAGAAGAGCGTCCTGAAGAAGAAGACAAAGAAACCTCCATCTAAGAAGACAAAGTAGAGGAGTAGAAGAAGATAGCTGAAGAAGATAAGCCAGAAGCCTTTGCCCAAGAAGAAGATGACGAAGAGAGGATAGAGGAGGTTGAGAAATAACTAATGGAGGAATCAATTAAGGAAACTATTGACAAGGTGTTGGTGGTGACCTTAAGTATGGAGGGTTCCCACTTCCTCCTAGACAAGTTGCCTAAGCCAATCGATGATTCAGGGAGCTTTGTTATTCCCTCTTTCATTAACAGTTTGTCATTAAAAAGGGCATTATTGCTTGAAATTGGATTTATTAATTTGATAAATTATGTCCTTGTTATTATCTTGAAATATATGGCTTGTTTGCAGGCTATGAAATATCTTTGTGAAAAAATAGGTGGAAGCAAGCCATTGATTATTGATTCAAGACGACGTTAAATATACAGGATACGTCAAGCTACCGATGTTAAAGAAGTGTTGCATGGGAGGCAACCCATGCGTTAGTTTTAATGTTATTTCATTTTTGATATTATCTTGTGTTTGTTTTTATGTTAGTATAGGATTTATTTTCTATTATGTTATTTCTTTTGTTTCTTTTTATCCTTTCTTTTATATTTTGCAAGGATGTTAGTCTCATATTAGAAGGATCCAAATCAGAAATCGTGACATTTAAAAAAGTACCACTAAACCCTCTTAACTTTTCTAAATGCTTATATTATGTACATTGGGGACAATATACAACTTTAAAAGTGGGAATGAGTTTCATGAATCTTAACATGATTTATTTAGCTTATTATAATCTCGATTATAATACTTTATGAACTGATGTCTTCAATTTGATGAAATTTATCCATGAATACTATATGTTATTGTTGAATATAGATTTTAATTCGTGTGCAAAAGGATGATGTTAATCATTGAAATCTTCAAGTTGAATGAAAATTGCATATTATTCACATGCATATATGTCTTTTTTTTTTGAGCTTTTGAGCCTAAAAAGCAAATTTTAAAAATTTTTTAAGCTCTTGTTATTTTTTCATATGTGTGATTTCATATACAGTAGTATAATTCTAGAACTTGCTTTATTATGCATATTGAGACCATATTTGTGGAAATTAGAAACATTAACATAATAAAGTCACTTAGATTACTAACTTGTTTAAACCTGTTTCCTTGAAATTACCATACCCTTAAATTGACCTTTAGGAATAACCAAGTTGAGCCTTAGCCTTTTTCATTGATTTTATCCATATATTAACCTTATTCCTATTTTTCTTCAAAGACTTATTTATCATTTTGAACCCTGAAGGTTATTTACTTTATCTATTTTCTTGTTGAGACTTGAATTCAGTGATAAATTATGCTACTAAATACTTGAATTGCTCAAAAAAAGAGCTTATAAAAGAAAAACAAGTAAAAGGAAGTAGTACCGATAGAGTTGCATTGAAAAAGGACCTATGTATGCTTTGTAAAGAACTCGTATAATATTTCTTGAGTAAATTTCCTTCACTTAAACCTTTTTTATCCCAATCATACCTTACTTAAGCCCCATTACAACCTACATAAATACCTTTTGATTTTTTTTTCTAGCTTGTACATAAGTGATGGAGATGTGATTTTACTGTAAGCATATGGTAAAGATTCTACTATACATGAATTAAGAGTCTTGATACTTTTCACCCTAAACACTTGAGCTCATTGAGTGAAATCTAGTAAAGGTGTAAAGCCATATGCTTCAGATTTTAATGCGATTGTTGATGTGATTATTATTAATATTACTTAAGAAGTTAATTTAATAACAACTTGATTCTGATTGCATATGTATTTGTTTTAATAAGATACGATGATGTATAGTTGAATGGATAGGTTGAGATTGATAATGGATTGATGTTGTAAAATTTATAATTTTGATTAAGGTTTACTTGAGGACAAGAAAAAACTTAAGTGTAGGGATGTTTGATAAATAGATATTTGACTATATTTTTACACGCCTATTTGATGTATTTTGCCTGATATTTTATTTTTTGTTATATATTTGATATTTAATCTGCTCCAAGTATGTTAACAGGTGATAATTGCCTTTGTGGACTTAAAGGAGAAGAATTTGGGTAAAAACGCAACGTAAAACATACGATCAACAATTTAGATGGAGTACAGGGCTGTGCACATTCACGATACTTGATGAATTATAATTATATATAATCTAGTGCACGACTATGCACAAGATCGTGTATAGCCCAAAAATTTAGGTTTTATATAAATTTGACATTTCAGAGGCAAATGTAAAGAGTAGACTTTGGGAGGTGAAACCCAGATGTGGAGAAAATCCAGAAGGGATGTTTTTGGTCCAGAGAAGTGAAAAACACGAAGAAATTATTGAAAGATCTATCAGAATACAAGATTAAGCCTCTACAACATAAAAACATTTGATAGAAGACAATCAGGGAGATTTAGAATTATGAACCCATTGTTTTCATTTCATTTTTCTTTTGATTTATATTTGATTTTGAATTTGATCATGTATAACTAAACATCCAGTTAGTATTTAGGTTAGATAAGCCTTATATTAATACTTTGATATGATTTTATTCTTTTATTAATGCAATTGGTTCGATTGATTATTATAATATGATTTGATATGTAGAGACTGAGAAATCCTAGTGTGAATAGATCTACCATAATTAAAAGGAGTTGAGTGCAACCATAGAGATAGGATAACATAAATCCTCTAGATTAGGGGGCAAACCTAATATAGGGAATCATGCATCAGTAATGCAATCCTATAAGATTTAACCTGAGTAATTCAACTAGAGTCCTTAGGATTAGTTATTAGTAGAATCAAGGTCAGTTACTAGTATACCATAGGAGTCTCCACGATCCAATTAATCAATAAACATTTACATGATAAAAGACTAATGGATTTGAGCCTAGATGCTAATTTTTGATAACGATAGTTTTCTAAGTGAAATCCACTATCTCTATATTCTTTATTGTTTCCTATTTTATTTTATTTGTTTTAGTTTTATTTTTAGTTTCTTTCCATTAAAAATCTAAAATCAATCCTAAGGCTAGACAATAGGGGAAGTAATCTACTCAAAGTCTTCATAGGATCAACTCGCACTTACTGGTACTAGCTAAACTACATCGTGCACTTGCAGTTTATTACAAAATTGACCAACTAACGCTTTAGCTCAATCACCATATTATTCTTTAGAGGTGTGGAAAAATGCGCAACGATTGAGTTTTACCAAGTAAATGAGTCTATCCCCAAATATATTTGAAAAATCAATCTGACATGTTTAATTTAATAATATCAGTATATTTTGCATATAGTAAAAAATTTGTTGCATATATATGTTAGATCACCCCTGCATCATGCATCACATGTATGGCAAGGCAGAAAAAGTGTCAGAATCAAAATTCCAACTCCCAGGATATCCCTATGAACCTATAATCCATGTGCATGTATAAATAGAATGTAAGGACATGAAATTACAACATATGTGCCTTATAAATGCTTCTCCTTTCTTGAATCTTCTCCTTGTTTAGGTTGTAGTAAATACCAAACAACTTCAACAACCAGTGAAGGACACACAGAGATGAAGAAATATAGTGTGTAGGGAAGGTTTGAGCACTAAACAAGATGGAAACACAAGTAGGATGCTTAATAGGAAGGATAGAAGAGAATTATATCACGTGAAAAAAACATCAAGAAACCTTTTCTTGACACACAAAGAAATTCTCCCTCTAACTCCCTCTAAATGTCCAGAATGTTTTTGGACTCCCTAGCTATTAATCTCCATATCTAAATGATGAGAAATCACTTATATATGTTACTGGAATTAGTTGATCACGATCATGACCTAGACATCCTTTTCAATATTTCTTACCACGATCATATCATAATATTATCTAGAAACATTCCCTCAATCTCGTAAGCGTGTGACCCTTTAGGTTCCCAATTTTTGGCAACTTGAATTATCTTTTAATCTGAGCAATTACAAATGGTTTCATGATGCCAATTTACCAGAAAGTAAGTGGATTGACATACGAACTCTTTAATAGTTAATTATCTAACTTACGAACCTTTCCATAGGCAATTACTGTGCAATTCTTCTTTTCACCATTCTATACCCTACTTGGTTTAGTGTATGAGTCATATGTTAACTCCCACTAGACTATGTCACATCTAGTCTAAGTGATATTAGTTCTCATTCTGGGGGTCTCATTTCTCTTTATGTCATTGAAGACTCTCTTTATGACACATCTACTCTGCCTAGAGATTCCTAATTAATGACCTGACAAGAGGTCGTGGGTATCATCTCCTTCTATCAGAAATGGTGAATCCTTTATTAGCTAGCCAATTACCTTTGAATACTAATAGTTGTACCCAATCACCACCCTATGAGTGACCCCGTCTTGAGGCAACAGTGAATGGTGTTAAAGCATAGGATCAGTATCCAAGATATCCTTAAGTACCTCAAGTTTAAAGATATTTGCCTCATTGCTATGATAAGATTAATCACTGATATTTGATAGATCATCCATATGATAATCTGATAATGAGTCATACGATGTACTTTCTACTCTCAGTAAGCATCCACATGTTAACTCTAAACATCTCATGCTTACAGTTAATGAGATCTCCTAGGTGATCAAATCAAGGAGTATAACATGTGCTAGTCTATCCAGATTAATAATGCCCTATCTCATTAATCCTATGACGAGGGATAATTTAGATACTAACATAATTGCACATGATAGGAATCTCATTATCATAATCTCATAATGATTTCCTTCATTCTATGTTTTGTATCATAGACTTCATTAACTCGATTTAAGATCGACAAAAATTCATAAATATGAAAATCAAATTAATGAAAATTGTCTTTCACTTTATAAATCAAAATAAAGTTTGTACAAAAGTGCTAAAAGTGATTTCCTTTTGAGCACTACTCTAACAATATATATATGATCAAAGAGAGATCAAAAACTATCAGAACACTCCCCCTCCCTTCCTTTCCAAAAGCTCGTGAGGCAAATCACTTAGCACTTCAAATTTCTAAATCTGAAGGAGTTACTTTCATCTTTCATAATGAAGAAAATAAACTTCGAATAATCAAATAGATCAAACAACACAACTAGAAACAAGAAAAAAAATCTAAATTTAAAGTTTAAAGCCCTATAAATAAAATGTCAAAATTAAAGGCAAACATTAAAGGATGAGAGAAGAAAAATGATCAGAGAAGGCATTACCTAAGAACCACAATGATGAGAGGAGAAGAACAATTGCAATTAGAATAAAGGATAGTTATTCGTAGCCAAAACATAAAGAGAGAAGAAGAATAATCAAATGGAAAAAATGAGAGGAAACATTTAGGGAATTAACTAAAAGAAAACAATGTCATTTAAATGGAAGAAAACGATGTCATTTAAATTATTTTTGGAGTCTTTCTTTCATTACGAACAAATTTTTGTAGCCAAAAAGTTTTGCCTATATAAAGTATTTTGTATTTACAAAAAATATTAGATTTGTTCTTTAGCTATGAAAAAGAATTCATAGCTAGGACCTTTTTGCTAAAAATTCTATTAACTGATCAAAAATGTTGCCAAATGATATTATTACAAAAATCAAATGTAGCATGCTCAAAAATTATTTTTCTCTATAAAACCAAATTTTTAGTGAAACTAAAAGTAGCTAACAGCCTTAAAAAATCCTACAAAAAATTAATTTATAGGGTATTGCTTCAATAACCTACGATTTAGAAAATTTGTAGCCAAATAGTTATTATTAGCCATGAATTTTAAATCGTAGAAAAAAATAGCTAATAGTCATGTTTGTAGATGCAATTATATAAAACTCAATTTAGTAGCTCTTTTCCAAATTCTATCTTTAAGAAATTCATATTATTGGAACCTTCTACTAATTTATATAGTTGGTCAATTTTCATTTGTTTTATTACTTTTATTAATATGTTGTAGATGACAAATACCTATAAGCGAAAAATAATCAATAGATAGATAAAAGATTTTTTTCTCTTGAATATTGTATGCTCATAATTAAATAGTATAAAATAATACTCTTCTTCTATATTTTAAAAATAATACATAACTAACTAAATTTAAGGTTTTATTAATAATAAACTAATTCATAAAGAAGATCATAATTTATTTTAATTAAAAGATAAAGTGTAAGGGAGCCATGGATTCATGCATCATATCCATGGCAAGGCAGCGAAAGTGTCGAAATCAAAATTCTAACCCATGACATCCTCAAAAAATCCAAAATCTATGTGCATGTATGTATAAACAGATTATAGGAACATGAAATTATAGCATATGTACATTGCAAATACTCCTCCTTTCTTGAATCTTCTCCTTGTTTAGGTTGTAACAAACACCAAACACCTTCCTAGGCCTCTAGAGAGCATGCAAAGATGAAGAAAAATCAGTGTGTAAGGGTGGTTAGAGCACCAAACAAGATGAGTTCAAGTAGATGCTCTAGTGAGAGTTATATCAAGACTAAGTTTCATGTAATTAATCTCATACAACAATTACTTAAGATTGCATGAATAAATCTCAAAATCATTCCTCTCAAGAGTGTATTTTATGGCTAAAAATTTATGTGTACATAAGTGAAGAACTCATTTATGTATCACCTGGCATTAAGTCTGTCACAATCGTGGCCTATAAGGCACAATTATGACTTGCTTAATTGATAGACATGCACACTTTTTTTTTCATCCAAACTTTTGTGCGTGTGATCCTTAGGTTCCCAGTTATTTTTTCACTTAAATTAACTCTTAATCTGAGCAAATACCAATTTATCATAATGCAAGTGGATTAACACTCGAACTCTTCAATAGTTAATTATCTAACTTATGAACCTTTCTATACTCAATTACCGTGCAATTTATCCATTTACCATCCTATACCCCACTTGGTTTATAGTATGGGCTATGTGTCAACTGCCACTAGACTGACTATGTCAGGTCTAGTCCAAGTGATGTTAATTCTAGTCCTAGGATTTCATTACTTTATGTGTCATTGAAGACTATCTTTATGACACATAATTGCTCTGACCAAAGATTTTAGAGAAATAACCTTGACAAAAGGTCATGGGTATAATTTCCTTCTATCAAGAGTCGTGAATCCTTTATTGGCTACCTAATTACCTTCAAATACCAATAGCTGTACCCAATCACCATCTTATGAGCGACATCATCTTGAGGCAACAAGAAATGGTGTCAAAGCACAGGATCAGTATCTAAGATATCTTTAAGTATCTTAAGTCTAAGGATATTTGCACCATTGCTAGGATGAGATTAATCACTAACATTTGATAGATCCATATGACAATCTCATAATGGGTCATCTGATGGTCTTACTACTTTTAGTAAGCATCCATATGTTAACTCTAAACATCTCATGTTTACAGTTTATGAGATCGACTACTTGATCAAATCAAAGAGTATAACTTATCTTAGTCTATCCAAACGAACAATGTTCTGTCTCATTAATTATATGACTAAGGATAATTTAGATACTAACATAATTGCAAATGATAGGAATCTTATTATCATGATCTCATCATGACTTCCTTAAAGCTATGTTTTGTATCATGGACATCATTAATTCAATTTAAGAACGAAATCATTTCGTAAATAAATAAATATCAAATTAATGAAAATTACCTTTCGCTTTATTAATTAAAATAAATTTTGTACAAAAGTGTTAAAGGTGATTGCCTTTAAAGCACTATTCTAACAAGCTCCCACTTACACTAAAGACAATCGCCTTTGTATCTAATACCATAGGTGAGCACACTACAACCAATATAATTTGAGGAAGTGGCTTAATCCATAAATTCATTTCTGAAGCTTGCATACCTTTTTGCCATCTTTGGATATGAAGCCATTAGGTTGCATCATATACACATCCTCAGCTAGGTTTCCATTTAGGAAAGTCGTCTTTACATCCATTTGCCATATCTCATAATGATAATAAGCAGTAATAGCTAAAAGTATTCTAATGGATTTAATTATGGCTATGGGGCTAAAAGTCTCGTCATAGTCAACACCTTATCTTTGACGATAACCTTTAGCAATTAGTCTCGTTTTATAGGTAATCACATTACCATCCATGTCATTTTTCTTCTTAAAAATCCACTTAAACCCTATGAGTTTTACCCCTTTAGGAGGGTTAACCTAAGTCTAAACTTGTTTTTCAAACATGGAATCTATTTTGGACTTCATAGCTTAAAGCCATTTTTTAGATTCTAAACTCTTCAGAGCCTCTTTATAGGTTGCAGGCTCATCATCCTCTATGAGCAATATGTCATTATATTTAGTTACAACAAATCCATATCTCTCTGAAACATTATGTATCCTACTTGACCTATGAACATTTTGTGTGTCAGAATTTTTACTGTTGTCTCATCTGCATGAACAAAAATCTCAAGTTCAAGCCGTTGATCTACGTTTATTTGAGCATTATGAACTTCAACAAGTTTAACTTTGCTCCCATTATCTTCTCTTAAAAGAAACTCTCTCTAAACAGATAGCATGCTTGGATGCAAACATCTTTTGCTCTAAAGCCTTGTAGAACAAATATCCAATTGTTTCCTTAGGATATCCTACAAATAGACATTTATCAGATTTTGCTTCAAGCTTGTTTGATTAAATCCGCTTCACATAAGCCGGACAACCCCAAACTTTCATATGAGAAAGATAAGTTTTTTGTTAGTCCATATCTCATACGGAGTAACATCAACTGCTTTTGAAGGGACTCTGTTTATCATATAAATAGCAGTCTGGAGTGCATAACCCCAAAAGGATTTTAGTAGATCTGCTAAGCCCATCATTGACCTTACCATGTCCAACAAGGTTCGGTTTCTTCTTTCAGCCACACCATTATATTACAGTGTGTAAGGTGGAGTCCATTAGGATACAATCTTGTTATCCCTGTGATAACTTAGAAACTCCTCGTTCAAGTATTCACCACCTCGATCTAATCGAAGTGTCTTGACACTTTTATTGAGTTGTTTCTCTACTTCTTGTTTAAATTTTTGAACATTTCAAATGCTTCAGACTTGTATCTCATTAGATATACATACCCATATCGTGAATAATCATCCATAAAGATAATGAAGTACATAAAACCATCTCTAGCATGAATGGACATTGGACCAGATACATCAGAATGTATTAGGTCTAATAACCAATTTGCACATTCACTCTTTCCTTTAAAAGATAATTTAGTCATCTTGCCTAACAAGCAAGATTCACATGTGTCATATAATTCATAATCAGATGACCTTAAGCTACTATTGTTGTGTAGCTTAGCCTTGCATCTCTCATTTATATGGATAAGTCGACAATGTCATAAGTAAGATGATTTTAAGTTAACCTATTTTTGTCTTTTATTATCATTGATATTTAAAATAGGATTGCATATATCTAATGTGTAAATATCATTGCACAATGTAGCAGTACCATAAAACAATTCGTTCAACTTAATTGAACAACCATTGCTTGAAAAAGTTAAATAGAATCCCTTTTTATTAAGACATGAAACATATACAATGTTCTTTGTCACAACAGGTACATAATAGCAATTATACAAAATTAACTCTAGCCTACTAGGAATATACAAAACATAGGTTCCTATGGTTAATACATCAGCTTTTTCTCCATTTCCCATACGTAGGTCCATCTCTCCCTTCTTGAAAGGTCTACTATCCTTGAGACCCTGCATATCAACACATATGTGTGAGCCACATCCGATATCTAATACTCAAATGTTATAATCAGAAATAGTATTGACCTCAATGAAAAACAACATACCTGAAGTAGAAGGTGGAGCATCTAATGCCTTCTTCTACTTCAACAACTCTGGATAAGCTTTATAGTTCCTCTTCCAATGCCCTTCCTTGTTACAATGAAAGCATATTCCCTTTGGTGTTTTCTTCTTTGCATTCTTTTTGGATACACATCCCACTGTCTTCTTAGACTTCTTCTTCTTCTTTTGGTTCCTCTTGCAAGAACCAGAAGTAAAGTCCATCAGGCCTTACTATCCTTCTGATAGTTTGCTCAACTGTTTTAAGCAAATTAATCAGCTCAGGTATCGAAGTGTATATTTAGTTCATCTGATAATTAAGCATAAACTATGAATAACTATTGGTTAAACCAATCATAATTAAGTCTATACTTAATTCTGGATCCATTATGAAACCCAAACTGGCTAACCTTTCAATGTAACCATTCATCTTTAGCACTTACTACACTGGAGATGATCCCTCAACCATTTTAGAGCGAAAGGGCAATCTCGAGGTCTCAAACCTTTCAAACCGAGCTTGCTCATCAAACAGTTCCCTTACATGTTAGACTATGGTATGAGCATCCATAGCCTCATGCTGCTTTTATAGTTATAGTGACATAGAGGCCAGCATAATACAACTAGCCAGCTCATTATCATCCAGTAGCTTCTTGTAAACTTTTTGATCCTTATTAGAAGCATCAGTAGTAGCGGGATCAGGAAGTAGCTCATCTAGGATATATCCTAGTTTCTCATATTTAAGAACAATTCTCAAATTTTGTAGCCAATCTAAGAAGTTTGGTCCCGTGAGTTTGTTGTAGTGATGTAGTTCCGCAAGTTCACGGGTCCCAAGTAGTATACTATAATATCATCCCACAGGGAGTAATTGTGTAAGTACTAGGCTTGGATCACTCAATTAATTGGACTAAGCAATTGTGCAAGAATGGGGAATTTAATATTAAAAGAAATTCAACTATCAAAATAAATAAATAAATAAATAAAACCAATGCTAAACAAAGATGCGAATATCTCTAGGAATTAATCCGAATGGAGTGTGGTAAGCTTCAAGGATGTTCCACTTTTAGCGTTTTCTATGCACTTTACGTGGATTAATTTATTAGGCGAATTTTGGTTGATAGAAGGTTGAGCCTAGAGATTCTTAGACCCTTTTTCAAGGTATCAAAAGAGTATTATGAAATAATCCTAATCTACTATCGTAAACTAGCAATCAAGTATAACCCATTAGTTCTTTGCTAACCCGTTTTCTCACATAAATTCAGTTTATGTCTAAATCTAAAATTTATAAGTTCACTATTTTTGAGTTTCGTTATTAATTTCCACCTGTCGATTCTTTAATTAACAACTGGTGTCAAGTAATGGTTGGCCAAACACAATACTAGCAAAATTAATCTCAAAACAGAAAGATCAAAACTAAGAAATCCATGCTTATAAATCAACCAAGATTTAATCCACAGAAATTAACTAAAAGTCTCAGCCCAACCTTGAAGCTTTAAGGAAACTACTCACTCATGGTGATATGAAGACATCAAAAATTAGAATCAATAAACAATATAGGAAGAGAAAGAAAAAAAATAGATATAAAATAGAGGATAATGGGTTTAGAATTTTCCTCTACGTCCTCCTTTGCGCATGGTCTCTTCCCAGTGTGCCTCTAAGAAACTTGATGCGTCAGCCTTGGAGCTCACGTGCGTCATTCCTCCTGCTACGTTGGTGCATCTCCTTATTAGTTATCCTCCCTCCAGTTCACGCACTATAGCTCATGTGTTGGTGGTTTCGTTTTTAGTCCCTGCGTTCTTCTTCAGTCGGTGCATCCCTGTAGCTCACTCCTTGGTGGCTAGTGTTTTGGGTTGGTTTTTGTGTATCTCCTGAAGCTGCCTTCAGTTCACGGCCCCCTCCTTTCTTTTTTTTTGGTTTTTTCAGCCTTTTATTTTATTCCTCTCCTATGTAGTGCATCTGGAGCTCCTCGTGGTGTGTCTCTATTGTGGGCATCCTTGGTGGGGTTGCTGTGATTAGACAAAAAGCACTCCAACTCTCTTTTTTTCTTTCCGGCTATCCTATTTTTGTTGGTGCATGTATTGTCAGCTGGAGCTCCTTTCTTGATGCGTTGTTTTAGCGGGTCTCTCCACTGTAGCAAGATATGACAATTTAATTGCTCACTCCTCTTAAAACCAGCTCACACCTTGCGTTTCTACTTTTCTCCAATGTTTCCCTCTACGACAACGATTTCTATCTAATTAATTGTGTTGGTCCCTCAAAACTCTTCCAAGCCTGCTCTTCACTCTATGATGTTGTGTCTGTTCTTATCACCCATGTTGCTGATGTTTTCTCCAATTTGCCTTTGCGTTT
>JANZXP010083208.1:0-27373 GCA_027576715.1 Erythroxylum flavicans
GGGGGGGTGGGGTTTGGATTTTGGAATAAGAAAATAAAATAAAACTAACCTAATGAAAACAAATTAAAGAAAACATGTGAAAAATGAAAAAATGGGGAATTCGGTAGGGACCCGGTTCTTTGGTTCATTCTCAACCTACACCCTAATTAAACATATATTATTGACTTGTTATTCTCTAACCTCTCATAGTAATTTTTAGTCGTGGGTTAATAGTTAACCCGAGTCTTCCTTAGGTTTCGTTTAATCAACATACGATCATTAATTAAACCTAACCACTGAATAACCTAGGATACGATCTCTATATTTGATTACGTAGTAACATTACAAATTAGAAAAATCGATTAATTAAGGCAACAATCACATATGATGTGTCATTTAATTTAGGTTATGTTATCCCTAATTATTACGAATCATTAGTTGCTCATATGAATTTTAACATAAAAATTATGGATTATATCAAAATTCTAGCAATGAGTTTGCAAATAATTGATTCAATGAATCCATTAAAATCATTCTTTCATAATACCCAATGAGTTCATGCACAAATAACCGAACAATAATGAAAATTCGATTATCCATACAGAACCCAAATCCATATGCCTAGGATAACACAATCAATTCAATAGGAGAGAAAGAAGCAACACAAATATGAAATACGCTTAACCTAGGTTGTCGGCTTCGACGTCACCTCCGAACTAGCTTTAGGATGTCTAGCTCTCTATGGGTCTCTCCTGGAAAAATGTTTCAGCCCTTATTAACAACCCTACCAAAGACCCCTAGCTGCTTCTCTTCACTACGCCTCCTCTTTCTATTTGCTACTGTTCTGTTTGCTCTCTGTACTATTCACTGATGTGATGAATTAACTCTTGTGGTCATGCTACTATTCACACCACTTAAAAACCTTCTAGCTTTCGTTTGTGAAACGCAGACGTTCTGCATTGTGTTTCCTCCTTTGCTACTGTGTCGTTTTTTCCTCCTTCTAACAACCACTTGAACATTATTGTTCCTTTTTGCTTCTAACCTGCTACCTTGCGTATTCTCCATTTTCTTCTGTCGCTTTGGTCTCAATTTGCTACCATTTTGCTTGCATGAAATACACTTTACTTTCATGGCATGCACAGTGTAGATTTTCTACTTGTTTGTGTTTTATTTTTTTCTTGTCTTTATTTTTCTTCTTCTTGCTCCATGAAGACAAGAAAAATTAATCTTCAAAAAATGGTCCAAATATCATGCTTTCAACTCACTTAAACTTCTTTGCTTTCGAATTGTGCCTAAAATCATATACGAGTCAAAATGAGTATCTTAAGCAATTTCATGTCAGTAATCACTAAATGTTAAGAAATAAATTCATAATCAATTAAGTACCTATCAATTTCCCCCATATTTGGCTTTTGATTGTCCTCGGGCAAAATATTAAAATTAAGCTCAAAGACCTAAAAACATTGACTCATTTCCCATATGTTCCAAGAATACATAATCATAAACAAAGATGAATGACTGTGAAAAATCATAGCAAGAATTTAACATTCCGAGCTTTAATCATGATTAATAAACATTCATCATCTTCAAAAACTGAACAATCTAATGGTAGACTCAAAATATGTGTTTAAATAAAATATATCTAGAGGTACACTCAACACCATTCATGTTCATGACAATCCACAACTTTGCATATCATTTCATTTCTCCACCAATAAAATTCACATGGAAAATCATGGATCAATGAACTTTTCAAAGTTGTACTATGGGAAAAGGTAAGGTGAGATGTATTTGATTCAAGTAGCATGAAAGTCATTAAAGTTAGTGAAACAAAGCAATACTTAATGTGACATCAAGTGCATAAGTTAAAACTCATCAAAAACTAGGTACCATCAGCTATGACGAATGCAACATTTATACTTCACAACCCAATTTAGCTCTCACACACAAACCGCATGAAGCATATACCAATATAAAGGAATCACTCATACAATTTATGCTTACAGTACATTGAAACCACAAGAGTGAACCTTCCAAGCCAACATCTACCTCATATTCAACATACTCAAATAACATATTCATTACAACTCTAGAAAGATGCATTAATTATGAATATTTGCAAACTTATATGCACTTCCTCCTTGATAAATTTATTGAAACAATGTTTTGATTCTTTTTCATTTTCTTTCTTTCTTTCTTTTTTTCATTTTCTTTTCTTTTTTTTCTTGTGCTTTTCTCTTTTCTCTCTTTCTTTTTTTACATTAAAAGAAACTACATGAACATGAGAATTTCAATAATTAGACATAACAAAACATCCTAACATTAACTAACCCACTCATATATACACCCCCACATTTAGAATTTTTTACATCCACAAACTCAACAATTATAAATGTTCCACTAGCTTTATGGCTTGGGTAGGACATTTGCTTAAGTATAAAGCATTTAATATGGTTGATAGAGAAAGAAAGGCTAATAAGGCTCAAAGGGAGCTTAACAAGGGAAAAATCATGTTAATGGGGTAGGTTATTTGGCTAATGTAGCTTATGAAACAAAGAATGCCTAATCATTTCCATGTTAATGCACGTGATAAAAATGTGGTCTCAAAAGACAATGAGACTGATATGGATGTGTCAGTCTAATAAGGCTCAAAATCTCATTAGCTTTGTCTACCACTAGTCACTAATCTTCTAAAGATAATACATATCGACCAATCACAACAGTGAAAATACATGCTAAAGTTGCTATGAAATTCTCTAGTCAACTCATTCTCTAATCATGACTATATAGTCCTAGAAGCAATAGAAAATGAGAAAAATGTTTATTTCATTTGTTTTATTCTTTTTCTCATTTTGATTGAAAACTAAAAAACAAGAAAGAAACAAACTAACATAGAAACACACATGCAAATAAAAAGTAATGCAAAAATGTAAAGAAAAGAAATTTACTTCCCTTGGTTGCCTCCCAAGAAGCGCTTTTGTTTAGAGTTACTGGCTCGACTCCTTCATCTGCTCACGTGACAAAATTGTGATCTTCAGGTATAACAGTTAGCATCACTTATATGCGAGGTTGTTTTGGATAGGGCCTTAGTTGATCATCCTCCCCATTCAGCATCTTCCTTATCCTCAGATTCTCAATCTCGACTGAGTTTATACACTTTGGAAAGATCTCAAATGTCTCTTTGCCTTTTGCTTCCTCATTTAGTTCCTCCAATCTACTATGTAAAGCTGAAGATTCATTCTCAACAATAAAATGGAACTTAGTACTTACCTCCGAGCTAAAAGATGATTCTTTTTCTACTTCGAGCTCCTCCTCAACTTATTCCACACAAGCAATTCCTTGAGTAGTCATCTCAAGATTCTCAAATTTCTCATCACTTTGTAAGGTCTCCACATTAACATCCATTGGGTACTCTTTGGGTTGATACGACTGCTCCTCTTTGTTTTTCAGTTCTAGATGATTGATATCTCCCTATCGAGGCAATGCATCTTGCTAGAATTACAAAGCATCTTGCTGGATTTCCAGTACACCTTGTTGAAACAACTGTTGCATATTATTTTGGAACTGCTACATATCTTATTGAATTTGAAGATTGTTAGCAACCATAATATTAAACAATTGTTCTAGATATGTACTTGAGTTATGCTGGCTCTCCGAATCTTGGGGGCTAGATCATATATTTTATGGAAATTTCCCTCCATCCTGCTAGAATTGTAGAGTATTTTGCTACAATTGCAAAGTATTAGAGTTCACAATATTAATCAACTCCTCTAGAGATGGACATAGTCGTGATAGGAAGCTTATGGCCTATTTGAGACTGTTGTGCATCTTGCAAACTATCATGGAAGTAATTCTGATGATTATCCCATCCATAACAAAAGTTAGGTTGATTAGTCCAAATATTGTTATAGGATTGAGAATATGAGTTATACAAGAAATTATTTCCATCCATATTGATTTTTTTAATCACAATATGAAACAAAAAAATGAAAAAATCACGAAATAACTGAAAAGAAACCAATTATGAACAAATATATACAAAACACCAATTAAAATCACAAACAAAAACTAAAACATCCCACTCTCTAGCAACGATGCCAAAATTGACAGCGTGTCATAATGCTAGTCAAAATAAAATAACGAGACTGCTATTATAGCAGTAGTGTGTTTGGAATAAGAAAATAAAATAAAACTAACCTAATGAAAACAAATTAAAGAAAACATGTGAAAAATGATAAAATTGGGAAATTCAGTAGGGACCCAGTTCTTTGGTTCAATCTCGGTCTACACCCTAATTAAACATATTTCATTGATTTGTTATTCTCTAACCTCTCCTGGCAACTATTAATCGTGGGTTAATAATTAACCCAAGTTTTCCTTTAGGTTTTGATTAATCAAGATACGATCATTAACCTAACCACTGAGTAACCTAGGATACAATCTCTAAATTTAATTAGGCAGTAGCATTACAAATTAGGAAAACCGATTAATCAAGGCAGCAACCATATACAATGTGACATTTAACCTTGGTTATATTATCCCTAATGATTATGAATCGTTAGTCACTACACATGAATTTCAACATAACAATTACAAATTATATCGAAATTCTAGCAGTGGGTTTGTAAATAAACGATTCAATGAATGCAATAAAATCATCCTTTCATAATACCCACTGAGTTCATACACAAATAACTGAACAATAACAAAAATCCGATTATCCATATACAACCCAAATCTATATGCATAGGATAACATAATCAATTCAATAAGAGAGAAAGAAACAATAAAAATATGAAAAAAATCTAACATAGGCCGTCAGCATCGATGTCACCTCTGAACTAGCGTTAGGATGCCTAGCCCTCTATGGGTGTCTCCTAGAAAAATGCTTCAGCCCCTATTAATAACCTTACCGAAGACCCCTAACTGCTCCTCTTCATTTCACCTCCTATCTCTATTTGCTATTGTTCTATTTGCTCTCTCTACTATTCACTAATTTGATGGATTAACTCTTGTGACCATGCTATTGTTCACTCCATTTAAAAACCCTCTAGCTATTTTCTGGTGTCTGTGTTTCTGCAGGATCTGCATTGCATTTCCTCCTTTGCTGCAGTGTCGTTTTGTCCTCCTTCAAGCAGCCACCTGAACGTTGTCATTTCCTTTATGCTTCTAACCTGCTACCTTGTGTATTCTCCATTTTCTTATGTTGTTTTGGTCTCAATTTGCTACCATTTTGCTTGCATGAAATACATGTTACTTTCATGGCATGCACAATGTAGATTTTCTACTTATTTGTGTTTTATTTTTTTTGTTGTCTTTAATTTTCTTCTTCTTGCTCCATGAAGACAAGCAAAAATTAATCTTCAAAAAATGACCCAAATATCATGCTTTCAACTCACTTTAACTTATTTGCTTCCGAATTGTGCTTAAAATCACATACGAGTTAAAGTGAGTATCTTAAGCAATTTCATGTCAATAATCACTAAATGTTAAGGAATAAATTCATAGTCAGTTAAGTACCTATCAGATATAAATAAACAAACCATTAATACAACAAACTAGACTATAAGTAATGATTGAAAATGTAGCCATTTTGTGAAAAAATGTTGCATATAATTATTAGTGATGTTTCTATTTCATCGCATGTAAGGTCACCAATTCCTTGTAGTAAAAATAGGCAATGTTTCCTATAATCGAAGACAAAAATTATTAGCTACTTTTTCCCATATAAAACATTATAAATATATAGCCAAATATCGGGAAGAAGTCAATACTGGCAAAAAAGAGTTTAGCACCACAAAATGAGTAACAAAAAAAGTAATCAATAATATGTGGCTAAGCTATCGTAGTTATTTATATTTTTCTACACTTTTGTAATTTCATAAGTATAATCTTTAAACTACATTTTTGTAAATTTTTAAGTATAATTTTTTAACTACAAAGGTATTAAAACATTTCCAAACACTTTGAAACTTTTTGTGCAATCAATAATATTAAGTAATTTACGACATTTTGTATACAATATATCATTTTATGAAGTATTTGGTTATTATTATCAAATTAAGTTGTAGAGAGACATAACTAATTCAAAATTTTGAGCATTCCTTATATAAGCATCATCATATTGTACCAAAAGATCGTAATATAACATTCATATGTCATTCTTTATACCTATCCAAAATATTAGTAATTATCTATGCATTCCTTATAGTTTGTAAACAAAACAATACAGAGAAAAAAATCATAAATTGGAATATGTCTGGACATACTTTCAAAGATTAGCCAAAAGTTTTGTCCAAGTGGTTAAACTTGTAATAAAATAAGAAGGATAGTGAAAGTCAACTAAAATTATAATGAGAAAATTAATACACTAATTCTTTGATTCAAATTAAAGCAAACACCATATAACTTTACCATTTAAAATATGATCACTCATTAGTTACATCTTCGTCCATTTTGTAATTCGAGAAAAAAGTATTAAATTTAAATTATAATGTTAGGACCTAATGAAGCGTAGTTTAACCATTAATTCAAGAGAAAACATAATTTTGTTGTTAATTCATCTAACAAAAATAACGCAAGTAAACGTGAAGGAGAAAAAATCAAACCTAAAATTTTAGATATGATATATGGTTATAGAAACTATTCCAATTTTGTTTAGTAATTTGCTCAAGTACAAGGCAAAAGAATTATAATACTTACTGAAAATAAAACATTATAAGCAAAAGAATCATAATACTTACTGAAAATAAAACATGTAGTATATCTCAAACTTATAGGTAAGGGCTTGATATTTCAAAACTGAACCTCCAAATCAAGATTAAGCTTACTATAAAAAATTGATAATTAAGGGAGTAAGCACAATGACATTCAAGAAAGTCATTATCAAAACCAAAAGTAAATTGACCAAATCTTGTAACATAAGTTACAAACTTATAGCACTATTACAATATATTTGAAACAAAATTTGTAAGTACCTAAGCAATTCTAATACTTGTAATCTCTAGAGAGCACCTACAACCATTTCTAGAAGAAACTTTAGGAGCAATTTGAATAAGATTTTGCTAGAGAAACTTAAAAACCATAATAAATTAATTAGCCATAATTAAAGGTTAAACCAATAAATTGGTGATGCAAAAGAACCTAAAGTATATAGGAGAAATAAGAAAGGAAAAATTAGTTAACCACAAGTCTTAATTTGGTGGGGTGAAGATTGGGAATTAAGTTGATAACCAAAGATAAGGGCTAAAATTTAGATTATGTTAAGATTCCTTGTTAGATAGGAAGTAGTAGTAAGTTAAATATGTTACATATGTTCTCTTAGTTGTTTAGGACTTATAGAATTTTTATTAGAATAGGATTTAAATTTTTCAGAAACCCTATCCTACTAGAGTAAGGATTCTAAAACTCTCTTTATATGCATTTATTCAGCTCTTAATCAACAATAATTAATTTGTAATTTCTCTACAAGTTTGAATTTTGAACTATAAGGTGTGATGTTTTTTTTTCTAAGAGTGGTTTTTAAACCTTAGGAGTGATTACTAATTTCCTACCATCTATTGTTTGTGATCCATACTAAATTTCAACAAACCTAACCTACATTCTATCCATCTTAAACCTATATTATAGCCATATTAAACCCTAAAATCCTAAGTTTAAATTTCTAGCAATCAAACCTTAAAATTCCAGTGATACAAAAATGAGATTTTAGCATTCCTAGCCAAAATCTAACCTTGAAACTTGATATTTCAATAGCCTAATATCAGCAATATTTCTTAAATTTGTGCTCTTAGCTACTAGTTAATAGTTCTTCTATTTTTCCTACATCAATTTGGTAGTAGAGCTTTGGTTCACGATGGTGACACTTAACAGAAGGGCATATAGGGGAATATTCAGAGATTAGGAGTGAGATGAGATGCTTCTAAGATTTATATAAAGATTGGACCTTACTGACCCTCGATCATAAGTTACTCCAAGAAATAGTCCAGAAAACACTATTATATATCAAACTAAGCTTGATAGTGAGGGTCGAGAAAGTGAAATCCAAAACAAAGAGGCTGACAGTAATTAATAGTGAATGGGATTAGGAAATTAACACTTACCAAGAGATTTAAGACAAAGAAACCAACCAACAGTACATGGAGAGCACATGAAAGCTTTTAGAAGCCACGTTAGAGTTAAACACACAATAAAATCAATGAAATTACTAAGAAAGTTCATGTTAAAACTCCTGATTTTACAAAAAAAGATGGATCCATATATGTTCTTAGACTAGACAATAGTAATGGAAGATTTCTTTGACTAGTACAACATGTCAAAAAATCAAAAAGTTCAATTCGTAAAGATGAAGCCTTAAAATCTGGTGGAGATTAATAGAGGATAGAATCTGAAAAATAGGTCAGCCACCTATTGTTGATTTGGAAGAGATGAAGCTGAATTTATCGAGACAATAATAACCATTTTATTATTAGAAAGATCTTCAATATCAACTCACAACCATTAGACAAGGGATTATGTTTGTAATTGAGTGCATGGAAATGTTTAATAAAATTTCTATTGGATGTGAAGTGGTGGAGTTGGAATGATAACTTATATCTCACTACGAAAATGGATTAAGGGCAAAAATTTGTAAGTAGCTACTAATGCAAATGATTTACAACCTTGAAGATGCATATCACTTAGATTTAGAAGCAGAATAATACTTAGGACAGCAAGTAACTAAAAACTTTCAAAGTCAAGTATGGGAGTTCAACATAATGAGAACTATGATGGTGCAAAATTTGCACCATAAAACAATTACAAAACTTCTCAAGGAGTTGAACTTAAAGGCAAAGCCATAATTGAGACGAGGAAAAAAGTAGGCAGCAGTGATTAGAAGTGCTTTTGATGCAATAGGAGGGACTACTTTTCTTATGAATGTCCTAATAAAGGTTTACATGTGAGGGGAGAAGAAGATGAGGAAGAATCTATTGAGTATGTGTATGAGAACAAAACTAGAGAGGAGTTAGAATGAGACTTTAGTGATGACTAGCTAATCCTATAAATCTTAATGTAGTGAGATGCATACTTACAACCCCTAAAGCAGAAGAATAGGAAGAATGGCTTCGTATTACTATTTTCTTTACTTAAGTTAGATGCAAAGATAAAGCTTATCATTGATGAAAGAAGTAATATGAATATTCTATCAGAGGACATGGTAAATTGATTGAATTTACTCATGGAAAAACATCCAAATCCCAACAAAGTTACTTAGGTAGATGATAGTAATATACCAATTTCATGAAGATGCTTGGTATCTCTCAAATTAAGAAAATATGAGGACTCTATTTGGCGTGATGTCATTCCTATAAAAGTAGTTCACATTTTACTTGGGTGACCATGACTTTACGATCGAGATATTCAACACTTCAAAAAAGCTAATACCTATCATTTTATATTTCATGGAAAGAAGATAATTTTAAAGCCTATGAAGGTAAACAAGGTAGAAAAACAAAGAGGAAGTAACAAAACAACCATAAATTCCAAGAAATAGTCTCCTAATATCCTTAAGGAGAGACAATTTGAAGTTGTTAGCAAGGAAAAGGGAATTGTTCTTGTAATGTTTGTGAGGGAAGTAAAACAGATAATACTTGAAACACCCTTTACTTTACCAAAAGAAGTGGGAGAATTGTTAGCTGACTTTTTAGCCCTTACACCAGATGATTTACGAGATATTCAACATGCTATTGACTTAGTAACTAGTTCTACTCTACCAAATCTTCTAACCTATCGCTTGAATCTTATTAAAAGTGAAGAGTTGAAGAGACAAGTAGAGGAGTTATTGGAAAAAAGATTTATTCAAGATAGTCTTAGTTCGTGTGCAATTTACAAAACTTTTGACTCCTAAAAGGGAAGAAAGTTATAAAATGTGTATTGATTTTTGGGTGATAAATAATATCATAGTAAGGTATAAATTTCCAATGCCTCTCCTTGGTGACATGTTAGATGTGTTGACTAGAGCTGCTATCTTTTCCAAGATAGACTTACAAATTAGGTACCATCAAATTAGAATCATACCTAGAGATGAACTAAAAAAAACTTTCAAGATTAAAGAGGGATTTTCTGAAAGGTTGGTGATGCCATTTGGACTCTGTAATGTACCTAGTACTTTTATAATCGTGCAGTGTTTCGATCATTTATAGTATGATTTTTTATGGTATATTTTGATGATATATTAATATATAGTAAGAATACAGAAGATCACCTATTGCATCTATAACAAGTCCTGAGAGTTTTGAGGTAAGAGAAGCTTTATATCAACTTAAAGAAGTGTTCTTTTATACAACCAAGTGTTATATTTTTAGGTTTTAATTATATCTTACAATAGAGTGGGGATGGATCCTGAGAAAATGAGGGCCATCCTTGATCGGCCTATTCTAGAGGATATGCATGAGATAAGGAGTTTTCATGGCCTAGTAACATTTTATAGGCAATTTATTCATAATTTCAGCACTATAATGACAACCACTACTGATTGTATGGTAACAACTAAAGCATTTGAAGAAATCAAGAAAAAGATGACTGAACCTCTTATTTTACAACTTCTAGATTTTTTAAGGTATTTGAAGTTGCTTGTGACACATCTCATATGAGAATTGGTTGCTTACTTTAGTGAAAATTTATGTGAAGAGTTGCAATAATATTCGACTTATGACAAGGAATTTTATGCAGTAGTATGTTCTCTTTATAATTGGTATCGGTATCTCTCATACAAGGAGTTTATTCTATATTCAAATTATGAATCTCTTAAACACTTCAAGTTCCAAAAGAAATTTAACAAAAGGTATACCTTAGGAGTGAATTTTTGGAGAAATTTAACTTTGTTATTAAACATCAAAAAGGAGTTGAGAACAAGGCCATAAAATGCATTGAGTAAAAAGAGTCTTTGCTTAATAGTTTAGCAGTAAAAGTCATAGGCGTCGAAAAAATAAAAACAAATTATGTTTCATATTGAGATTTTGGAATAGTCTATTCATAAATTAATGCTGGACAAAGAGACCAATACTTTCCTTTTGTGATCCATAATGACTATTTTTTCAAAGGAAATTGACTTTGCTTACCTAATAGTTTAATAAGGGAGTATGTAACTTAGGAATTATATGGAGGTGGAGCAATAGAACACTTTGGAAGAGATAAAACCATTGTAATGGTTGAAGATCGCTTTTATTAATCCTCTTTAAAGCGAAACATGTCTAAGTTCAAATGACAATGTGGAACATGTCAATTAGCTAAAGGAAGGATTTTAGAATTAGAATTTCAAAAGTTGAATTCAAACTTATATGAACAGTAATTATCACATTCTATTTTGAGGACGACTTTAAATAAGATGGCGAGAATTGATGTAAAAGAACTTAAAGTAAGTAGGAGAAATAAAAGTAGAAAATTTAGTCAACCATAAGTCATAATTTGATAGGATGAAGGTTGTGGATTAAGTTCAAAATAAAAGATAAATGCTGAAATTTAGATTTTGTTATGATTCCTTATTAGATAGGATGTAGTTGTAAGTTAAATATGTTATTCTATTATACATATATCATCTTAGTTGTTTGGGACTCATAGAATTTTTATTAGAATATGATTTATATTTGTTAGAACCCCTTTCCTACTAGAAAAAGGATTGAAAAACTCTTCATATATGCGTGTATTTAGCTTTTCATCAATAATAAGCAATTCAGGATTTTCTACAAACTTAAGTTTTCAATTAGAAGGTGTGAAGCGTTATTCTAAGTGTAATTCTTAAACCTCAGGAGTGAGTCCTAGTTTCCTAATATCAATTATTTATGTTCTTTACTAAATTCCATCAAACCTAACCTACATTCTAGCCATCTCAAACCTATGTTTTAGCCATCCCCTAAAATCTTAGGTCTAAATTTCTAGCAATCAAACATTAAAATTCAAGCTATACAAAATTTAAAATTTTGACATTCCTAGCCAAAATCTAACCTTAAAACTTGATATTCCATAAGCCTAATATAAGCCATATTTCTTAATTTGTGCTTTTAGCTACTAGTTAATAATGGTTCTATTTTTCCTACATCACTTGGAACCTGATATAAGGTCATCAATGTAATGCTAGAACAACTAGTAACACATTTTACCCAGAAGTCCTACTCTTGTATTTTCATGTAAAAGAATTTTATATCTTATTTTTGATGCACTCTAGAGTAATCACAAAAACACATGGAGATTTTACTACAACCAAAATGTGGATCATTTTCAATCTTAATTGATAAGTTCTTAAGGTAACTATTATACAACCCAAGATGAAACAAGAAAATAGCAAATGAAAGTCATTTCTTTGAAAAACAGAAAAATAAAAACTACAACCCTCACTTCAAAGAGTCGTATGATGAAATCAATAAGAGCTAGAACTTCACAAATTTTCTTTTAAACTAGATATGATATGATGCACAGACAAGTGAGAATAACTTTAAGACAAACTATAACCAATCACTTAATGATGATAAAATTAGAGCAATGTTATACCAAGGTCACGACACCACCAGCTACTAAGATTGATTCTCGATTTTTTTTCATCAAATGATAAATTCCACAAGAAAATAGCAGATACTTACTAGATTATGAAATACAACATTAAATCTATCCATTTGTTGAAGAGAAGGAGCTTACAAAGTTAAACCAAGTCATGAAATGTTATCTGATTACAAAATTTAGTTCAAGCTTAGCAAAAAGTTTAAACTTCAAAATGACACTAAACTTGAGATACTCACAATCAAGATAATTCAACTTTTGCAGATAAAAGTCACTTGTCTATGCAAGAAATTTGTAGATACAATGATAAAACAATGGAAACATTTATAAAAGTTACATTACCTACACCTTCATTACGAGAATAAGTGAGTTAGAACAATGCTCTAAGTGCACCAAGTTCCTATCCAACAGAAGCATTTTAGGTATTACTATCCCTATGAGCAGCCAAATTAAATAGTGTTCAAGCAGCTTAGCTAGAAGAGAAGTAACATTTGGTCTAATGGTTAAAGACCTATTATTGAAAAATAATTTCAGTTGAGTGTAATAAAATCTGAAAGTAGGATCACTAGTTTTAGCACTCCTTCGAACTTCTAGCTTGCGGTAAGCATAACTAGAGCTTGAAAACCCCTCACTACTACCATCTCAATGCTACATTTTTGATCAGTAGCCAAATTTCTAGTGCCTCTACTACACATTCCTAAGAAAAAGCATATATACATCTAATTATCACGTATACTATTTAATGCTATGAAAATTTCATAAAATTGTATGAAATTATACAATTGAAAAGGAAATATGAAAAAAAGTGGCAGCTTAAGCAATCAAGCTATAATCACACAACTTTAGGCACATAAGAGTAAACAAATACACTAAAAGTAAAGTGTGTAGAAAATATGCA
The DNA here is from genome assembly GCA_027576715.1 of Erythroxylum flavicans. Classification (NCBI taxonomy): domain Eukaryota; kingdom Viridiplantae; phylum Streptophyta; class Magnoliopsida; order Malpighiales; family Erythroxylaceae; genus Erythroxylum; species Erythroxylum flavicans. The sequence goes on from JANZXP010083208.1 coordinate 13,409, forward strand.
AAAAGGGGAAGTATTAGGGAAAATAGAGAAAGGTAGACAAATTGAAAGGGGAAATGAAAACTTACCAAGTAACGCAACCCCTGATTCCTCCCAGTAAAGTCCCTAACACATGAATGGTATAGGATGTGAGCAATGCAAAAGTTAAGACCGTGTGTAAGTGTGATAGAGCATGTGAGGATAAGAGCAATGCAAACTTAAGTTTCAGATGTTAAACATCATTCAATATGAGGATACAACATAATAACTTTTTATATCATCTTTATTACTTTTTTTCATGTAGATAGAAGATACGACATCATTATTTTGGGATAGATTTTAGTTTATCATCTTTATTACTTTGTAATGTCATTTTCACCTTTTAGTGAATTTTAATTTTTTTGTAGAAATGTAGTTATTACTTTGTAAAAATAATAAATGAATTCATTTAATGAAACACTCACTTTCATTTTTTAAATTTATAAAATTAATTTTTTTACAACTTGCTAATTTTTTATGAAATGTAACAAATACTTTTTTCTAAGAAGAAAATGTAGACTATTCACCAAAACTATTTTGGCTATAAAAATATTTAGTAGTTAAAATAAAGTAGCTAATAATAATTGGCTACAAAATTTAAACATAAATTATTCAAGAAAATTGTTTTAGCTACGAAATGCATTTTGTAGTTAAAAAATGTAGCTAATAGTCTTTGAAAAAACCTATGAAATATTTAGCAAAACACTTTCTTTTAGTTAGAAATTATAAAACTTAGAAAAAGATAACTATAGTTGATAGTCATATTTCTTATATTGGATTTATGTGGGCAAGAAGGCAAAGATTTCAAGTTAAGATGATGAGAGTACTGATGAGGCATTAAAAGATTATAATATATTAGGAGTGTACAAGAAGTTAAGGGTAATTTATGTTACAAAACATTTTTTGACATTTGAAAAAACTGAATTAGAATAATTAAAATATATTAATATGTGATAGTTTGTGTTACAAGTGGAGGATTGACTACAAAGACGATCACTCAACAAAGCATTATTGTGGTTAGGAAACTATAAGAAAAGTAAGGAAGGCTTTTTAATAGATAATAGACATAAAGGTAATAAGTTTGTGAAGAATGTTATGTTAGTAAATGGGTGTTCATACTTGATATGTATATGAATTAATCTCATGATGTTTGAGTTTATTAATAGGGAAGAAAAGAAATATTGAGGCATGACATATTATCAATGACATAGATGAATACTAAGGAATGGTCTCAAGGTGTGAAGATGTGCCAATGATAGAATAACACGATTTAAAGATATCCTAAGGCCTGATGTGTCCATAAAGGAGACTAAAACTGAGCAACTAGTCACAAGGTATAAAGGTGGAAAAATGAATGACCTAAAAATGTTGAATATACTCCAAAATATGGGGAAACATTGATGATGTATAATCAAAAGGATGAAATTAGGAGAAGACTAGAGAGGATAGTGACTAAAGAGAAGAAAAAAGGACGTTGAAGGCAATAATATATATTAAATTTCAATGATTGATTAGATAGGGAATAAATTTTTAAAGTACTTTTACATGTATGATATAATGCAAGCAATTAAAGTTTTGAAGGAGAGCATGGGTGATGCCATATGTGTGGAGTTGGTGGTAAGTGGGAAGCAATCTACATCATGTAAGAGAACAACTTGTTAGAAATCCATGTATATTAAGTTCCGAAGGAAAAATTTTGGTTCAAAAACTAAGTAACATATTCATTGTGATATGATTTAAAGACCATTGATGGGCATGCTTTCAATATTATTTAACCTTTTAAATTGTGTTTAGTGAAATCTTATCACATGTCTACTAACATTAAGGTCGTTAGGATTGTTAGGTTTGGATTGACATTAAGCAACGTCTTTGCATATTCTAAGCCTAAGAGCCACATTGGTGATAAGGTTGGTAATATTCAATATAGTTGTCCAAATTTTGAAAATTTATGTATATCTAATGCTATGTATACATAACAGTCTCTTAGTGGGTTCTCATTAATTTTATTATTGGAGAGTGTGGTTGTTAAGGTTCCTTTGTCAACTTTTGTTTTGAAGTTACTGAATGAAAATATTGTAAAAGACTTGATTAAGTGTACATAGTCCAAACACTGGGTCAACACATGGACAAATCCATATCCTCTGTTAATTTTTCACATGTTCTTAAAAGGAATGGAAAAAATATTTGGTGGGACTTGGATTTTTTCATTGATACATGCATGAATATCTTCATAAATGTATCCTATATATTTGTGTTGGCATCCATGCACGGGAAAATGAATTATTTAAAATGAAATAGCATTTAATAAAGTCATGCTTCTAGTTTTTCATCCTTGTGCTTTATAATGACCATTAGTGGTATTACTACATCCCTATATAATCAAAGGACATTATGATATTCAACTCCTAATATGAGGGAGATGGTGGTTAAAAGAGCATACACAAAGCACTAATATGTAACAACATATTATCTTTATTGTATGTAACAATATGAAGCCTATTTTGTTATATATAACATCATAAAATGTTTACCTGGGGTGTAGACATATATCTTATAACTAGTGTTGGGATATTTTGGTATGCAATGTAATAGAGTTTCTTGGTCCACATTTGTGATCTTAAATGTAACAAATTTCCCAAGGTAATATAATGAGTAAGATTAATGTGGCCTAAGGTAATATGATGAGTAAGATTAATATGTTGTTTATGTTAATATGAATTTTAGATTAATTTGTTGTTTATGATATATACATTGGTCTTAAGTGGAAATGTATAAATTGAATAAGATTTTGAGTATGTCATATATTGAAAACATTTTGCAATGATTGTGGGATTTACATGTGCTATGTCTTGGAATTTTTTTTCGAGACTGGTACCCCAAAATCGTCAATTATAGTATATATGTTATATGTACCTTTAATTTTGCAATGTATTATTGTGATTCACAGCATATATGAGTTGCAGGATAGAGGTTCGCAAGCAACTATATGAGTGGGTTATATATATTAAATGAAACTCTTTACGAGAACTATATTAATCTTTGGTAACCAAATTGTGAGTTAGAAACACCGATAAATGTAATGGAAAATTAATTCGATTATAATGTAGTCACAATTTATTGCCTCATTTGCAATTATTGATCGGTTACATCTCATAATTTGTTCAATATAGTTTACATTAAAGCTCTAGTAGTTAATTTGTTCAATATAGTTTACAGTAAAGCTCTAGTAGTATATGCTAAACAAATTAAAAACTAACCAAATTCAAAAGAGGAAGACAATCTAGAAAATGTTTATCTGTTTAAATATGGAAAACAATAATTTTATTCCCAATGCAATAATGTCTTTTCCTTTTATTTTCCTAGATTTAGGTTTTCAAGGCCTTCAATTATAGTAGGTAAATTAGGCAAATCCCATCTCATTCATTCTTCTTTCTGATCAGCGTCTTTGGCTTTAAGTTAAGGAACCCTTTATATGTAACTTTTATTTAGGTTTTTAATTGTAGCTTAGCTCTTAATATTTAACTTCCTTAGAAGACTGATGTTCATCACCAACATCAACATTTTCTTTGTCTTCTCCATCATCCATGGCTGGACTAGTTATAGATAAAATCAGCTTATAAGGTGCCAAGAGGCTTAGAATTAACTTCTTGCTCAACTTAAGGATAATCTCTCGATATGTAGTGAAGAGGGAAACTAGGAGTTAATTGATTCTCTATTTTTCCCTATAAAAAACATAACAGAAATCATTATTGGAATAAGTTATAAATTTTTGTATTCTCATCGTAAAGAAAAGACTTAAAATTTTAAATAAGAATTTCCCTGATTCTATATAAGGTGACAAATGAAGCCTATTAAGGATTTCTAATTTCGACCTAAAAATCATTTGTTCCTTCTAACTCAAATTGGATACCTAAAAAATGTAATTATAATAATGGATTTTGTGGTTAAGATAGAAAATAGAATTTATGGAACACATTATATGTAATTTAGAACTACTTCTGGAGTGGTACAATTTATGTTAGAAAAGGAATTTAAGGAAATAATCATATGAGAATTTTGAAAGGTTGAGCAAGTACTTACCCTTATCTTTTGGCTTCAATAATTTATTGAAAATAAGAGGAATTCCCTTAGGCCTTGAGATTGGGTCTTACATTATCTTATAGGGAGCAATTCGATCAATTTTTACGATAAACTAGTGGGTGTCCTCCTTGTTCCATTTAATAGATTGCTCTTTGGGTAAATTTCTAACAAATTCTCTATGATAGCTTGTTCTAAATTCCTTGAACATAAATATTAAATAACATAAATTTCCTTTTTAATCTCCTCTTGCTTCTAAACATACGAAATTAGTACCTGAACTCAAAATTTCTTCTTCTCCTCATCATAAGTGGCTAGCATATAGTGATCTAGCAAAGGTTTTTTTCATGTCAATTTTTACATAGATTCTTACACAAGTTATTCTCTATATTTTTATAGGTATAGAATCCATAAATAAAGGCTTACCAACTACATTTGTTATGTAGCCTAACCTTTCAGGGGTCTAGTATTTGAAAGGGATGCTATGGAATTTAACCCAAATTGATGCTATTTTGAGTTCTCCCAGGTGTGGGTTAAAATCTGGCAACAATGTTTTGATGAACATTGAGTGTCCATTGAAGTTTTATGGCCCCAATTAAAGCATATAATCTAATATTATCAAGAGTTTAATTTTAATAGGAAAATTTCATTTTTAGAAATGAGAACTTATTGGAGCCCAAACATATTTTATAATGATTTAATTATCTTCTATATGTGTATCAAAGGCACCCTCTTTCATAGGAAAAAAATCCCATAAGGAAATTTTCAATTTTGTAGCACCTTTATTCATAACTTCTAATAGCAGTTTGACTAGTATACTGTCTTTATCTATGGATAATAGGAAATAAGTCAAAAAGGGAAGTTTCTCTTACTTTACATTGTCACTAAACATAGTTGTCTACGTTTTCTAGAAATCCATCGTATTAACAGAAGTTTGCTTTGGGTATGTCAGGTGTTGAATAGGAAACAAAGAGATAGGGAATAAGGAAAAAGAGGAGGGTTAGGTAGCCATTTTCAATTCTAAGCTTAAGGAACATAGTTGGAGATCATAAATTAATTTTAAGGAATATAATAAGAACCATGTTTTACAAACACAACCAGGCTAAAAAATTTGTCCATTACGTGGTGGAAATAATAAGACTGACAGTTTGGGGCACATACCATGTCTTAGGTGGAGTAAAACAAATTTAATTGTAAAAACCATAATTGTAAAAACTCATTAGTTGAATTTTGGTGAAAAAAACATTAGAGACATCCTTTTCACTCTAATTGCTAGAGTTATTCATTTAGAGGCTACTGAAAACACTCAGAAGTCAATTATAAGTTGTTTTTCATCAGAGAATCAAGATTTAGACATTATCTTAATTAATTAAGCTAATGATGAAAAATTGGATTTCTCTTTCTTTTTTATTTTTTGTTTTGAATATGCTTCATGGTTCAATACTTTTCTACGATTAAATAAAGGAAAATCTTTTTGGTTATTTTTGTATGGATTAGTTAATATTTATTTTTAAAATTCTTTTTATCTTCATAAATTAGCTATGAATAATATTAATGTAAATTTTATTTATACTGGCATCTAACTTATGCACTAAGGGTGGAACAAGGTTCTTGAGAAAGACCAATGTGATCTTTATGATGTTATGGTGAAACTTTTTGATAGATTTCATAATTTTTAATTCATTCTTAAAGAGGTTTTAGCTTGGTAGGAATATGAGTTAACTAATTAAAGAGTTGATCACTATAATTTTAGGGAGATTAATTTTAATGCCCAGGATATCTTATTGGTCTAAAGATTATGTCCAGTCTATATTAATCAAGTTATGAACTCAAAAGTACCACTAAAAGGAGTACTAATCTAAACATAGCTATTTAATTGAATTTTTTTCATAAATTATCTTATCATTAATTTTATACAACCTAAAATCTACCACTGATAAACTTAAACAGACCTATTACATCTTATAATTTTAATAAGAAATTATACCCCTCAAAGGAAAATTAATAGGAATATGGCCATAAAAAAAGAAGGCAGTTCATACTCTGGGAAACTAAACTCAGGGCCATTCATTATCAAAGGAAATTAATTGGAAGGCTTTTGTTTTGGTTCCCTCATTCTCTTGATCTTCAGGAAGGCAAGTAGTCTCCAGGGCTAATTCATGTTCCAACTTCCATCTTAAACGATAAGACCTTTAATACTCCTTGATTTACAGTTTAGAGTCTGCATGTTCATCAATTACAATAGCCCTAATTTCAAGTTTAACTTATTCTCCATGAGGATGCTAAATTAGGGCTATAATGTTTTACCTCTTTAGAACATAGGAGTTTTTCCCTAATGCCTATAGTTAGAGAGTTTAAGACCTCATCTCTGGTGCATTCTTTTTTTTGGAAGTTTCTGAGATTCCTCTCCTTCTATAGTTCTTTAACACTAAAGTAAAGGAAATCACATAAATTGCTTATTTAGCCTTTGGCATATTCCTCAATCTTAAGAGCTAGTAGAGTATTTTCTAGTTACTAAGTGATAGATTTGTAATAGGAAAAACTTTGACAGCTGCATTCCTGTATTTATGCACCATATTAAAGCCAAGGTTTAGGTGTTATTGTCAAAGAAGCAACTGATTTTATAAAATATATGATTTATTTTCAATATTATATATTTTTTCTTATGTATTTTTGTTATTGTTCCTTATATCTTTTCTTTTTTTTAACTCTAACTTTAGGAGCAATTGTGGTGTATAAATAGAGGCTAACATTCCATCTTTATAAAAAGCTATCTAGAACTTAAGAGAACGCTATATCAAAACCTAAAAGAACAAACGAAACAATAACTTAGAGATATGCTAGAAATATAGCCAAAAAGTTTAGAAAAAGAATATAGAACTATGATGAATCATCCTTTATAGTATACAATTGAGCATTACAGGAACAAAGATTAATACTAGCTATTTCAAGAAAAAGAATAAGTAATATAGATGTTGTAATATAATTTACAGTTTGATGTATCATTAGATAAGGATTCCAATACACATATTGCCAATATCTTAGAGATTTGTGACATGTTAAAGGTCAGCTGATGATGCCATTAGGCTGATGTTATTCTCATTCATGTTAAAGGATCTAGTGAAGCAATGGTTAAAGCATTATAAGCTATATAAAACACCACTTAGGAGACTCTTATAAAGAAATTCCTTGCTAAATAATTTCCACTATCTAAGAAAATAAAATTTAAAGTGACAACTAAGAGCATCAAAATTAATCTTAAAGCCCTAATATTTTTACGTAAGGTGTTAACCATTCATTTTTAGAGAGAAAGTAGAGTATAATAGTAGTTATGAGTAAGAATATGTTATATTTATGGTTCATAGTTGGAGACTGTGTCACCTATGTTTATATTTTACCATATTTCTATAATAAACGAGCAAAGAAAGCATGGAACAGTATATATAGCCATTTATTGGGCTAGACTGGCAAAAAATTTAGGTGTTCTTTATTCTCTTTTAGGCCTAACTTTCAAGCATCCTATGGTTTCTATAGACCTTAAAATGATAAGGAGTATGATAGTAGTTAGCAAGGTAAGCAAAACTTATATTCTAATATGTAGAGAGGGTGACGAGGCCCTTATATCAAGAGGAGAGGAGCACAAGATAGTAAAACATAACCCCATAGTTTAAATTTTAAAAGCAAACGATTCACCTCTGGAGGAAGAGACGACGAAGAAGTAAAAAGATGTAAGAAATTCACTATAAAAACTAATGTGTGAAAGGGTTGATAGACCTATTTATTATATTAAGATTGAGAAGCTCAGTCATAACTATTTTCTAAATAGATTATGCAGGCAATTGGGAAGGATGATGCAATAGTTATCTGCTTACTTTTAGCATATGGAACACTTGAAGCCACCTCCATAGTCTTTGATGATGTTAAAAGAGCATAATGATGATGATGATGAGCCTATTATTGATTGAGTTCTTACTTTCTTTTACTTTTCTTGAATATTTACATTTTAAAGATTATGCTCTTCCTTTTGTGATACTCAATTATATTTTTTCATTTATGTTATTTTGGTTATGTTTAGTATTTATTTGATCTCATTTTTAGTTTCAAGTTCATTTGGTGTTTTATATTATTATTGTTTTCTTTAGATGTGTTTGGAAGGTATAAATAATTACTCGATGTCAATCAAAATTATCATGGAAATTAAATGACAAATAAGGGCCAAAGAAGTTTCTAGTTCCATTTTATTTTCCCCACTTTATATTTAATATGTTTAATTGTTGCTTTCATTCTTTATATTTTACACATTAAGAACAATGTACAATTTAAACTTAGGGTGAGAAATAATTATTTGTGGACCCTCTTTTGCTTGTTAACTTTGTTTCAATTAACTTACTATGGAACAATTCTGAGAAAATTTTTGACAACTAAAGAACATCAATCTAAATGACACATGATAAGTTTTATTGTTATATGATTCTATTCTATTAGGTAAATAGTTATAAGCATTGATAACTAATTCAGTTCTTATTTTCTCAAATAATCTTAAAAAATAGATACTAAATTTGCATTAGGATACCTTTCAATAATTAAGGCGTATCCATGAGTCAAAAGCAAATTATTTTTAAGGGGTCGTTTGACACTACTTTTGTTTTTCTGTTGTAGATTTTAATTTTTGTTTTTAATTTCTATTTTTTAAATAAAAACAAAAACCTATTTGGTTATTAATATCAATGTAGTTATGTTTTTATTATTGATATGATTATATATTAGATAAAACTTAAAGATAAATCATTTTTAATTAATTAAATTGATATAAATCTCTTTAATAATATTTATTAATAAATTATCAATAAAATTATTTTACTTTATTAAAATAAATAATTCAAAATTAAATTTTATTTTAAATATATTTGAATTATTTAATCAAATTTTATTTGAAATTTATATATTTTGAAGATATTTTAAATTTAATTAAATTTATTAAATTTATTTAATTTAATTATAAACATTAAATAAATTATTAAATTCAATTAAATTATTCATAATTTTTATTAATAATTAATTTAAATTAACTAAATATAATATTTAATTAAATCATTCATAATTCTTATTCATAACTAATATATCAAATAATTAAATAATATATATTTAGTTTATACTAAACCAAATTATGAAACAAAACAAAAACAAAAAACAAAAATTACTTTTTGTGGCTTTTCATAAATTTTAAAAACAAGAAAAAAACAAAAAATTCAAACAAACAGATTTTTTACTAAATTTGAAAATGAAAACAAAAAAACCAAAGATAGAAACAGAAACAAATAGGCCCTAAGAATTTCAAAATTCAGCAAAAAATTACAAAACTAAGTGAATAATTGAGTATAAATAAATTCACTTTGTTGGCTTTAATCTAAGACAAATTGTTAAATTTAAGGAGTGGTGCAAGTAACTATTCAAAATAGTAACCTAACAGATAATTAAAAGTATTCATGATATATAAGCTTCTAAATGATCCATTATTACTTCAAAATGAAGTGTTTTCATATTTTATGTTTTAAAAAATTTGAAAGTTTAAACATCTTACTCATTTATATCTACTTTATACATTATGTTTAGTTTTATAGATTAAGTTGATGTTTTAAAGATTGTTAGGTTAAATTGAATGAATTTTTAATATAATGCAAGTATCTAGATGCCTAACCAATTGATGAATAGTCTAATTGAATGAATGATTACCAATCTCTATTACTCTGATTTATTCAGGTAGTTTTCTACTTAAGTTGACACTTGTTTAAGTTAAGAGTGATTGAATTGATTTGATATGCATAAAAAATGCATATATATTCATAAGTAATTTATCTCAAATTTATTGTTAAATTAACTTATTTAACTTATTTTTATTAATTTTTTGGTAATTGGGAAAACTTGTTCCTAAGATGATATTATAAAATAAATTAATGCTATATTAAGAAAAATCATGATGGAAACTACAATCCTTAGTTTAAAACGATCTGGCTGACACTCCTCTGTTAGCCTTTGCCTTATGTGGATCAACTAACGTAAGTAATGTGGCCTTCGATATGGTAGTATATGAGACCATGTGCAAGCTAGAAGAGAATTAAAAAGATCAATGATTTAGGGACATGGAAGTCATGCAAATTGCCTACTAATTTTTAGGAGAATAGTGAGATCGATGTTTTGTTGACATGACAACAGCAAGGCTATGTTTGTTTGGTCGTAAGATTTTTAATGGAATGGAATAGTTTATGGAATAGAATGGTTTATACTGGAATGGAATGTAAATGGATGTAATATTAGAACATTGTTGTTTGGGAGGGATGGAAGGGTTCGTAATGTAATATAGTGAAATGTTGTTTGGATGAAAGGTTTATAATGTAATATAGAGTAGATTTATTTATTATTTTACATTCCATCCTAAACCTCCAAATCGAAGGTTTTTCATTTTTTCTGATTAGGATGAAATGAGATGTAATATGAAACCCTCTTCTTCCATCCTATTCCATTATAAACTATCCTTCCAAACGACGGAATAATATTATATTCCATTTCATTTGATTAATAAATCTCCAACCAAACATAGCCTTTAGGCTATATCCATCATTTAAAAGAAATATTGTAATACATTGATGGAGGCACTATCATTCCTAGATCTTGTCTTAGACAAAGTAAGAAATATTTAATTGTGAAAACTTTAATTTTAAAGGGAAATTAGTCAACATTTAGAGAAAGTACACAAAAAAGACAACCTTTCTCTCTGAAAGCTAGGTTTATCCATTTGAAGGCTTCCAAAACAAGCAAGAAGTCAATTATAAATTGTTTTTCATTTGATAATCACAACATATCAAACTATATATAAAATAATGATTTCAACTTGATTTATTTCCATTGTGATTTTTTTACTTTTTCTTTAGTTTTCGTTACTTTAATGTGCTTCATGGCTAAATACTTTTTATTAAAAATTTAAATTAAATTAATAGAATGTAAAAAACTATGTTAAGGAACTATGCTAGCATACTAGTTTGATAGGATTAAAACTCAGATGTTCCTTTATGTTCAACCAAAACATCAAAAACTAGCATTATCCACACCTAAAATTTCTAAGATTCTAGGATAAGTGAGAGTTATGGACATTTCCTTTAAATTCTCTAAGCTTGAGCCATGCCACGATGACAGGTCATAACTATTACATTATGGATCATTTATTCCATTATCAATTGCATGCTGTCTTCTTAGTCTATCGGCCTTAGACATTCAATTCCTTTGAAGCACCCACTTGTCTTATTCTTTAAAATTCTATGTATATATACATATATATATACCAAAGCGTAAGGAAAAATTTCCAATCTTCTTTGAAGCTTACTTTTTCTTTTATTAGTTATTTTACGAAAAAATCAAAGCCTATATTGGTTTTTTTGAGTTTGTATAGATCCTAAATAGAAATCAATAATGATGTTGAGAAGTTGCATTTAGATAATAGGTGAGAAGCAGATAAACACTTTTCTATGTTTGGTATTAAAATGAAACATTTCATGGGATTTAATAAATTTCAATGCATTTAAAGGTTTGTTAGCTTAGCAAAGATATAGGTTAACCAACTAGAGAATTGATGGCCACAACTCAAGATAATACAGCTTTAGTGTTTATGAGATTTTCTGAATATAGAGAATATTTCTTGGCTAGATAAATCAAATCATAATGTCAAAAGTAATATTATGAGATGTATTAGTTTAAACATAGTTATTTAATATAATTATCTTTTCATAAATTTTCTTATCATTGATTTGCTTGGCTATTAGATACATTTAGTTTCAATTTTTATTTTTATTAAAAATTATATAGAAAGCATCTTTATTTTAATTATCCTTAGGTTAATTAGTAGTTCTAGTTTTTCTAATCCATATCGCTTTTTTCGGAATTCGATCACTATATATCATTATATTTCTTTCTAATAACAAATACACTTACCTAATTAGTGACTAATAGATTTCTCATAGGAAAAACTTTGGTAGGAGCATTCATGTGTATATATAGTATGCTCACATTATAGGTCTATATTAAATATTGTTTACAATAAAGAAAAATCATGTAGAATGTATATACTTTTTAATACCCCTTTTTTATCCTCTATAAGATGTGTTTTCATATATAAAAGTTATCAGTTACAAACCATCTTTTTCTATATCAACCCATTATGAACCTTAAAGCATCATCACCACTATATACATATATGGTTTTGCATTAGAAATGAATTTATTATTATTTAACAAACAAAATTAATTGTAAAAAAATGTATATTTCTTAAAAATTATGGCTTTAATAACCTTAATTTAGATGGATCAGTTAAAGCTATTGCACTCTTAAGAATGTTTTCATTTTTAATGTATAGAAAACCTAAACAAGAACTCTTCAAAAAGTGAGTGTTAATTGGTTGGTGATGGTAGAGAGTACATATATAGATGGTGCAACTATGAATTTATAAAAGTAGAGGAGACTGATAATGGGGTAATGTATAAACAATTATTTCACAAGTTAAAGTTTGAGCAATATGGAAGTTGATGGAATGTTATAAAGGAAATGTAATGAATTAATTAATTAAAAAACATATGAAAATTTAAATTTTCTATTGTAGTGGTTCTGTTTTTAGTAGGTAATATGGTTCTTTCCAATCGATGGGTATTTTATAAGAATAAACCCTAGAGTCACTTCTACAATTTCCTCTTTTGGCCAAATTTACCATGAACTCATTTACATAGTATATATGTTATGGTCACATATAAATATTAGAACTTTTAGCTAAGATGCTCAAAATAGTTTCTTACATGTGTATAAATTGCATATTTTATTTGTATGTTTCAAATGTGTATTAGATATATGTTGAACTATGTTTTCTATATGTGAAACACTTTACGTGCATTTTTGTCTTTGATGAGACCATTAAAATTAAATCTCTCATATTAAGTACACATTGAGAATGTGATTATTACCTTTTATTATTTAAGAATAAAATTATGATTTTGTTTGTTGTAAACCTTGTTGAATGACTTAAGGCTCTTTTATCTCAAATATATTTTATATTAAATTAATTGGTCCTACTTAACTAAATTTGATGATTTAAATTATTCACTCATGATCATATGAATTTAAAAGCAAGTTTAGGAATAATATATTGTATGAGAAGTTTTCTAAAGGCAATCACCTTTAGCACTTATTGTACAAGTCTTTATGATTAATAAAAAAGACATTTTTGTTAATTTGATGTTCATGTTATTTATGAAATTGATAGTAATCTTAAAACGAATTAGTGAAGTCCTTGATACATCACATGGGATGAAGGAAATCATGATGAGATCATGATAATGAGATTCATTGTTGGCCCCCAAAATTTTTCGTTGAATTAAGCATAATAATTTATGAAATAAGCATGGAATTTGAATTTTTGCCTTAGAATAATTTTGGGATCATGATAGAATTATTTTTAGAAGTTTAATTATTTATTGCAATGTTAGTATGATTTTATTTCACTAGTTAGTGAAATTAATGCATTAAAAATGAATTGAGGGCATTTTTGGCATGTCACTTAAGTATAAAAGAGCATAAGCTTATAAGGAACGGTAAGGAGGACTTTTCCCACTCATTAAGGGTAGAATGGGAAGAGGAAAATGTTGTCTTGTAAATTGGAAGACCAAAAACATGAATGAAGGAATGAAGGAGAGAAAAATCTTAAAAGAGAGAAAGAAAGAAGAGAGGTTTCGGTGAAGTTGAGAAAGAATCGAGTTTGGGACTAGGTTACATCTTTTCTTAGTCTTAAAGAGAGAGTTTGAGGTTGTTCAAGAAGGGAAAAAGAAAGAGGAAGGG